>CATKHJ010797315.1:0-67841 GCA_949750685.1 Vernicia montana | reverse complement strand
GTAAAAGATAAATTATATTATATAAATATGTAAAAAAGAGATATAAATGAATATATATATACATAAAAAAATTAATATTAAATAATTTTTTAAAGAAAAAAGAAAAAAAAATTAAAACGGGTAAACCCGCGGATACCCGCCTCATTTTATTACCCGCCCCGTAGCGGGACGGGTAACGGGGCGGGTATAAATAAATGTTCGCGGGGCGGATACGGGTAATGAGAAACCCGCCCCATACCCGCCCCGCTGCCATCCCTACTTATTGGATGAGGAGTACCATTGAGTTGATTAGTGGTGAAGTGTTTTTACTTCTTATTTTTTTTTAGTCCATCGTAATATTACCAAGTTAATTTACACGTCAACTGAAATTAAATTTTATTTTGTCTAAAAACGCACTTTATGCTTGATCTATATATTTAGAATTTTTTTTTGTGTGCTAAACCTGAAAATCGAAAAATAAAAAGTTATTCCATTTATAAATTTTTTAATTTTATTTATTTTTTATAATATTAAATAAAGAATAAAGAAAAAAGACTTGCAGACAAAACTTGATAATTGTCTATTTCTCCACTGGACAATGAACTCAAGCACGAGTGCCATCCCATACCTAAAAAAAAAAAAAAAAGAGATTAATTGTATCTCATTCTACAACATTTTCAAATCCCTACTCCAATCAAAGTTAAACATACAATTTCAAATTAGGTTATTTCAAGTAATAATAAGTAGTTGTCATGAATTTAAAATTCATACTCTATTCCAATGTACACCAAGAATTCAGTTTTTTCACTTTATAATTTTTTCTAGCATATGTATAAATTAACAAATCCAAGTAATGATTATTTGATATAAATGAAATTATAAAAATCATTTGAAATTTTCATTTTTTTATGTTTATTACTCCCTCCTCCGTCCCAAAAAGATTGTACACTATTCATTTTTAGAATGTCTAAAAATACTTACTCACCCTAAAAATAAATATAAATATTTATCTATTTTATCCTTATTAATTAAAAAGTGTAATATTTATCTATTATCAAAATTAATAAAAATAATAATAATAAATGAGTATAAGTAAGGGTATAAGTGAAAAAATATAATATAATTTATGAGATGACAAATAATAAATTATGTTTTCTTAAAGTGTGTGAGAAAAAAAAAATGAACAAATTTTTTTTGGGATAAATGAAGAATATTCATTTTATTTTATAATTTCGATATAACTAAATCAAATTTTATTATTTACAAATTTATATTTTAAACAAAACAAATTATTTTTGTTCAGAATATAAGGATTTATGTATAAAAATGGAATGGGTGAATTGAGATTTGAGACAGATGTTACATAACAGTTTTGCTTAACTAACTAACAAATCAATCCGCAGAAAAAAAAAAAAAAAAAAAATCACAATCAGAGTCAAGTAAGTAGAAACAAGCAATTCATCAGTCAGCACTCTCCACTCAAAGGCATCAACTCAGCTCCGGTGATTCGCTAATACACACATATTGGGTTTGGTTTTGGTCGGCTGCAGAGTTCCCGCTACTCAAAGTAGTAAAAATATAGTATTTGATTGTCCCTTCTACGCCTAGCCCACTCCCCAACAACTACCTCGTCGATGCCCAAAAACATAAAAAAAGCTTGAAAAAGAAACACCTACATAAACTATTCTACATCCAATCCAAGAAACTTTCTTTCTTTTTTCTCTTCTCTTTCTCTCTCTTCTTCTTTTTATTTTCATCTCTTTATTTTGCCTCTCTTTTGTTTCTTTTTCTCGGTTTTTCACTTCTCTGAGACATTTCTTCAAACAGTTGTTTGTATTCCCAGTAACTATAGTTTTGAGCTGTTTTATTCTCATAGGAAGGAAGGTGTTTTTTTTTCCAAGTTTTTTTTTGTTTTTATCTTTTTTGATGATACTTTGAGTTGTTTGAATGATGAGAGGATAAGGGAAAATAATCTTGGATTGGGTACAATGGAGGGAGCAGAGTTGGAACTGGAGAGAAGGAGCCGGTTCTTGAGCAGTTTGATAGAGAAAAAGAAAGCCAAAGAGCAGCAAGAACAATATGATCGACTTAATGTTCGTGTTAGAGCTTCTGATATGCCTATTCCTTTGCAAACTCGAGCTTTTAGGTGTGCTCGTGACCAGCTTGACTCCATGCCTGGAAAACTCGACAGCAAACGCCTAGCTCTTGCTCTTAAGAAGGTTAGAAATCTTGGGTTTGTTAAATAATTATGGAAAGCTCCCCTTTCCTGTTTTTATGGCTTTTGATCTTTGTTTCATAGTGCAAGCTTAAACGGGTCTAATTTATCATGGGCATTCGTTTAATAAATTCTGCAAACTAATGATCCTGCTGAATATAGGCCTTAACTTGAAATGAAAATGTTTTTTTTTTTCTTGTGCCAAGCCTTTTTTTTTTAATTGACCTGTACCAAGTATTGTTGAAAATCTTTCTTGGCAATTACCTTCATTTCGTAATGAATGATTTGTGGTTTTATGATTATGTTACAGTGAAGGATTCTTGTGAATGAGTCTAAAGGTGGTCCAATTGTGTGTCAGTGTTATGTTTTTTCTGTTTCCATCATGGGATTGAATATTATTAGTTTTGAATGTTGCCAGGACAGAGTACACAGTAATTTCAAATACTTGTGGTCCTATTACTGTATTTGTTCTTAACTTTTTCAGTAAACTTCAATTGCTTATTTTGATTTTGAAATTTGAATGGTCCAATTGTTTACGGGTATGGAACTGGAAAAGTGAATAGCTTTCATGTTGTATTATTTGCCTCTTTTTCTAATCAAAGATTAATTAGGACTAAATAACGGTGTTTTGTAAATTACAATAATTGTGTCAAATAACTGATAGTAAATTGTGCCTACCTGGGTTGAATAAAACATAACACGTTTGTTTGTCTTTCACAATTTTTGTTTCCTTGATGATTGCCTGTGCCAATAATAGTTTCTCTAAATAGGTTTTTGCTTGTAGTGAAGGTACTATATTAAGCTTGATTAAGGGTTTTGCCATGTTGCATTAATTTGTGTTGAATTTATATCTCTAATTCTGTTTTAGGGTAAAATGTAATTTAGTTGATCTTTCATATGGTCTAGGTTTTAGATGGCAGGTTGCCATACGTAATCAAAATTAATTATAAATTTCAAGCACAATTAATTGGAGAAGGTTTTCAAAATAAATATAAGAATCATAAGTTCGCAGGGTTACTCGATACCAGCTTGCTTAGTGAAATGAATAACTTGCTTGGTTCAAGTTTGAATCAGTTCTTTAATGTTTTCATGTCAAGACAGCAAATTAAAAGGAAAATGAACAAGATCTATCATCTTTGGAAAATAGCATTATTTTTGGTGTGAGCTTATGTGACACTTGATAATCTATCAAACATACCATTACTATCTTCTTTTTTTTTTTTTACTATCAGATCGTAGTTTTATATTATTTTATGAGTCAAGGAATTGTTAGCTTGTGATAATATGCGGATAGAACCAAACCAGGTAACTGAGGAACTAATATCACCCTGACATTTTCTAAAGATCTAATTTACTTGATCAGATTGGTTTTTTCTTGCCTTGATAGTTCATTTCAGCAAAAATAGACTTAAAATGTTTTTTTTTTTTTTTTTATCCCTGTTGGGGGGTGGAATTCGAGAGTGTGTGTGACAGTTTGAGTGTATGTTAACTTGGATGAAAATTTCTAAAGATACCATAAGGGAAAGGGAGCAAAGTGACATTTTTGCAAATCACAAGGTCAGAATCACTACATTAGAAGTGTTTTTTTTTTTTTTGGTGTGTGTGTGTGTAATTTAACCTTGGAATATTTTGTTACATGCTCTTTTAAAGAAGTCCTCTATTTGTGGCAGCATGAGTGTTGATATGCCAATACAAGAGATAACAATTTCTGCCAATTGTTGCCAACAAGCTTATTAGGATTTCTTTCATCTTGATTGTATGGATTTTGTTGTCAGAGGTACAATTCAATATGAATAATCCAACTTTCTTTCTGCTTGTTAATCCTCCAGGAATTTGACTCTGCATATGGTCCAGCTTGGCATTGCATAGTGGGAACTAGCTTTGGTTCGTATGTTACTCATTCCATAGGAGGCTTCTTGTATTTTTCTATTGACAAGGTTTACATCCTACTCTTTAAGACTGCTGTTGAGCCTTTAGAACATTGATGGTTGCAAATTTGAGTTCCACACACGTCTATGATGTTATCAATATCACAAAATTTCCTCCTTTTTCTCCTTGTATTTTAAATTACAAGAATGTAATATTCAAAAATTTTCATCTTTTCTGCTATATAATACTCCTTATCTTACAAGAATGAAACAATGCTTTTATTTTTTTTCCCTGATTAGTTGCGCCACTATATTCCATCTGATTAGTTGCAGCCGAATATGAAGTGTTGATGAAATATATTTGCCAGCATAGTCAACTATTAAAATGTTAAAGATTTGTATGTTCTAGAAGTTGCTATTGTGATTTATAAGCCTGGACTAACAGGCCTAAATTTGCTTAGCAAGCAAGAAAATGTCAACGCTGTCTTATCCTCGAAACGACTTGCAATTTGTTAAGGTGCGGCTCTTGTTGGTCCGTACATGAAACTCTAAACTCTGTGTCCTTTTACCTCTCCCTCTCTCTCCCTCTCTCTCACACTTTCTCTCATTACTTCCCTCTGCTTAATCTGCACTTTTCTTGGAAGTACTCTAGAAAATTGTCCAGTCATAATCACTTGGGGACTCTATCACTATTATTGTAGCTTGAGGATATGGAGATTTCACATGTTGAAGAACACAGAGATGGTAAACCCATTATTGAGTCCATGCAGACCTTATCAGTCCTGCCTTCTCTGGATTCTGGTCCTAGTTCCAGGGAGGAACATACAAATCTACAAACCCAGTCAAGGCCACCCCACGAGGCTTTATTCCTCGTCTTGGCTTACCTTCCTGTATTTGAGCTTCTTAACATGAGGGAAGTTTGTATGTCATTCAGGGATGCAGTGAACAAGGATGTATTGCCATGGCTGGATATCATCATTGACAAGCCTTTGAACTCATGGCTGTCTAATGAGATTCTGATGAAAATCACTTTGAAGGCAAATTGTAGATTGAGAACTTTGGTTCTGAGGAACTGTGTAAAGATAACAGATGATGGGCTTCAAAGGGTTATAGAGAAGAATCCTTTAATCAATAAGGTAATTCTTATGGAAATCAACTACTAACGTTTTTTCTGTTTTCTCAATTTGATATTCATGCACTCCTTCGTTGTTGGGATTTTATTTTTAGATGGATAGATGGTTACTTAATGCCTTGCAATAGTTTTTGAAAGAAGACATTATGAGGTTAAGGTGGAGCAGAGCTGGATAAGATATGCTTGGTTGAGGGTTGCGTCTTTAATGAAGGGGAAATATGGAATTTCCTCATTCATTAACCTATTATTTGGTATAAATGAATTTGTAATACATTTAAAAACTAATACTCCCTTCGTTTCACAATAATAGTCGTTTTAGGAAGAGTTTTTTATTTCAAATTATTTGTCATTTTAAGAGTTCAATACAGCATTTATTAGCTTTTTTCAAATTTACCCTCATCCCAACTCCAATATTTCATATATTTTTTCTTATTTGGTGAGAGAAAATAAGGGTATATTTGTTCATATTGATTAAAATTAAAGCTATTTAATAACTTCCTTAATATGTGTGCATCCTCCTAAAACGACTATTATTTTGAAACGGAAGGAGTATATTAGAGATGGTGTTGTCTATGATTATTTTGTTTTTAAAAAGTAAATTTACTTTATTTTACTTTACGAAAAAAATAGTTATTTTACGAAAAATCATAATTTTTGTTAATTTAGGAATTTATTTTTAAATTTATTGTTTTACACAAAATAAGTTATATTTTCATAAAATTAAATTTTTTCGCAATTAATAAAAATTACGAAAAATTAGTTTTACTTATGAAAAAATATAAGATAATTGCGATTTTTTGTAAAAGAGTCATTTTTTTCGTAATTATAATTTTTTTTTAATTTATGAAATTTTCGTAAAGTTATTGTTTTACACAAAATAAATTATATTTTCGTAAAATTAAAACTTTTTTCGCAATGAAAAAAAATTACAAAAAAATAGTTTAATTTACAAAAAAAAAATATAAGAAAATTATGATTTTTCGTAAAAGAACTATTTTTTTTTCATAATGGTCAATAATACAAAGTAAGTTTATTTTGTTAAAAACAAAATAACCATAGAAAACATCTATTAGAGATTTCTAAAGTGAAAAATAAAATTTAAATTGGACTATTAAATCAGTCCCAAGTCAAAGTGTCATTAGAGTCTCAACTCAGTTTCGAGGCGTATGCAAGCATTTAACAAAATCATTATAATCTTCTTTCCTTCTTTTATTTTAATTCAGCTCCATCTGCCAGCATGCACTGGCTTGACCCCTGAGGGAATTATCAGAGCTGTGAAGACACTATCCCAACATCAAAACAAATTAAAGAGTCTGCAGATAAACAATATCTATAACTTCAAGAAAGAACACATTGAAACCCTTTGCTCCTATCTTCAAATTAACCCAGCACAGAAAAAACCTCAGCCTATCCTATACCATCACTATAGAACTTCTCCATCATCAAGAAGTACGGAATGTGATGGCATAATTGATGTGAATATCTGTCCAAAGTGCAATGAAATTAAAATGGTTTTTGACTGCTCGAGGAAAACATGTTGGCGGAAGAGAGACCAGTTGCTTGCAGATTGCAGGGGATGTAACTTCTGCATTCCAAGGTGTGAAGAGTGTGGAGGATGTGTGGATGCTGAAGAAACAGAGGAGGCTGCATGTGCAGACACATTGTGTTCAAATTGTTGGCTTCATCTTCCTAAATGTAATTATTGCAACAAGCCATATTGTAAACGACATATTGATCAGCAGTTCAGTTCATCAAGTTGTACTGGGTTTATTTGTGAAGCATGTCATGTGACAGCCATCAGAAATTCAAGTGCAAGTGATGATGTTGAATAATTTGTTGCATACACAAGGATTATGTAATATATTTTGTTTCTGTTGTACAATTCAAAAAGGTTACTTCCTGTTTCAGATGTTTCTATGAATCTCAAACTAGAGTAAAACCCTAGTTTATAATTTTCAAATTTCTCATAAAAGAAACAAGATGAAAATATAATTACAAATTTGAAAATGAGCCCTGCATAATTTCTCTACTAAAGTGACATGGAGGCCTTTGTAGAAAGATTTATAATCCGATTGGACAGATAGCAAGTCAAGCAGAAAAAATAGTGGTCCCGGACAGTTGGGAATTTGAGTCCTACGGGTACTTGATCCAAAGGAGAATGATCCAACGGATCCAACTCATCGCCTTCGACGATAATCGATGTCATTTTTAAATCAAATTCTTTCGTTTGGGCCATTAAATGAACAGTTTTTTCTATTTATAAAAATTTTTCCATTTGCTTGTAACTTTTAGTAGAAAACTCATATTTAGACGTCATTTATAGTGTTTTCTTTATTTGAATCTTTCTTTTATTCTGATGTAATATTGTGAATCTACTATTTTTGGTAGTTTCCATATTTGTTATTATGTTTAGGGTTTCAGAGCCCCTATTTAAATCCCTGCTTTGTCTGTTTTAGGGCATCAAATAATATTCAGAAAACTTAAATCCTAAATTGACTTTGCCTTTTTACTTATGTTGCGTCATAAAGTCACTGCATATTGCTTGTGCAAGCAATAATAAATAGATGGTAGAAACAATTTTATCAAAATTTTGCAACCTAACAAAAAAAATCATACTACTACTGAATAGACTGGACATGTCATAAAAACAGTTCAAAGAATACAACCATATCACCCTAATGAAATAGTTACAACAATACTCGTTCCAAGCAAATCCTTTTGGCTGGTTTGTACAAAATCAAATAACCAGACTCATGTTAGAATATAGAACTGCTTCATGGCTATGCTCAGTCAACCTTGCCACCCCTTTTAACTCCTATACAGGAGAACCAAAATTGGGTATGCTGTAATTGTCCAAGAGAATTGCAACCAATTTTTCCAAATGATTGTCGACCAAGAATTGCACATAATATGTCGACCAAGAATTGCACATAATACAAATGTAAAGTTTTATAAGAAGACTGCACTCATCAGCAAAGCACATATAATCACAGAGGTTGTGAAAGAACCAACATTATAGGGATGTAGTGGAAGGCTGTCAGAACTCGTTGAATTGGAAGATGGGGCTAGCGATGTGGTGTTTGTAAAGGTACCATTTCTTCCAGCACTACAAGCAAAATAAAAGCAGGGACAAGAAACTTCAGCAAAATATTCTTGGAAATCATGGTGTACTGAAGCAGAGTTTGAAATTAAGAAATACAACAATAATGACATTGGAGATAACAAGAAATTTTGGAAAGTATTTGGTGGAGAAAGACAAATGTTAAACCATTTAAAAGATTTGATTCATACCTTCCAGGAAATATACAGGAACCATGACCTGCACCAATAAAACAGTATTAGTGATTCTATAGACAGCAAGTAAAGCCAGAAAACAATAAAGTAATACACACTGAAAACTTTACAGGTTGCAAATATTTTATTAAAATGAAATACCCATCTAGCAGTAATGCTCTCCGAAAAAGCCTAAAAAATAAAATTGTTAGGCAACAGGAATAACCTCTCTAAAATTTTATTACTTGGTAGTTGTATAAAAGCTACCAGCTTTATAGACCATTTTGACAAGGAGTTCTCCCCATATCTGTGATGAGTCACTCATGGTCAGATTCTCTCCAATGTCTTTCAGTTAGATGTCTAAAGACTTTTCTGCTAGATGAATACTTTTTGCAGCCAACACTTTTTTCTTTTCTAATGTTTATTTTCAATTCTTTATTGCCGGGAATATGAATTCTTACTTGGGTCAGTGGTAGTTATGGTAGCCACCCCTTTAAAATCACAGGTCCCTGGAGACTTGGTCATCCTCTGGAAATAAGCATTGAAAGCATATGTTGAATGTGCAACCACGTTGTCTGGCTCATAACATGGTTGACCTTGCAACAAAATAGAGCAATCAACTTTTCCTGGTCCACAAGCCCAATCCAGTGCTG
This sequence comes from Vernicia montana, assembly GCA_949750685.1. NCBI lineage: Eukaryota > Viridiplantae > Streptophyta > Magnoliopsida > Malpighiales > Euphorbiaceae > Vernicia > Vernicia montana. The sequence continues at coordinate 58,721 of CATKHJ010797315.1, read as the reverse complement.
CCTGTAACATCTTTGGGTCGGCACCTTCCTTCGCAACACAAAAGGTCTGGTTTGTAGTGTCATTTGCCAACACAGTACCAGCACCTGTCAAGTGCAAGATATAAACTGGCACCCCATTGGCATCAAAGAGTCCCCAGTTCTTCTCAGAAACTGGTCCAGGTCTCGAATCCTCATTATAAAGCTCATAAATATAAGTACTAACTGCAATCCCTGGATGTTTGGGAGTGCCAGTGTTATTAAGAACATGCCTAATTAAGTTACTGTTGTAAGTGTTTGCATTTTCAATTGTTGCATCTGGCTCGGTGGAGTCACCTTTGGAAGGCCAACCAGACTCGGTCACAACAATGGGGACATTGGTGAAGTTTAGATAGGACATTGCAAAATATGCTGCATCAACTATAGCATCAAAGACATTAGTGTAATGGAGAAGTGTATTAGCATCCACAGCTTCCTTGTTAGGAGGGAGGGGACGGAAAAGTGCATAGTCTAAAGGGATCACGCCATTTGATTGCAAATAATCATAATATGGATATACATTTACCATAAAGTATGACCCAGTAGACTGCAAAAATTTGAGCAAAGGAACCATGACTGGGTCCCACGAGCGATTAAAGAAAGCTTGGGAAGGGGGGAAAGAATCGAGGATAATGGAAGAGGAATGTGGAGTAGAGACTTTAATTTGGCCATCAAGATTAGATGCAACAAGGGCAGAGTGAATGAACTTTAGGGCAGAGACTAGGACTGGGCCAGCATTTGGAAGGGTAGTTAGAACTTCGGATCCAACTGCTATGGCTGTGATATTAGTGGCAGGAACATGGGCAATTACATTGCGAGCAACCCAGTTGGCTGCAGTAGCATTTGATTGACCAATTCCAAGAAGCTGCTCATTAGGAACAGAAACTGTTACTCGGATGCCTGTGTTTGCAAGTGCAAGGAGCATTGCTCGGTCAGCATCATAGAGCCTGACATGTCGGATATTCTGAGCCTTAAGAAGGGCCACTACTTGAGTTGGACTTGGCATGTCAGAGAGGGCAGTACCAACATTCACACCAATGAAAGCATCTGGAAAAAGTGAATCAAGTGTACCAATTTAGATACGCACATTGTCCTTCTTTGATAGAATAGATTTCTTCTTCATGGTAAATCCAAAGCGTCAATGACTTGATGAATGCTTGTAAAACTACACTTAAATCAGACAAACAAAATTTGGCAGCAGAAAAACTAAACAAGAGGCATATGAGAGAAAATGCACAATCATGGAAAACCATTTTCATATATTTAGTTCATAGACAATTAGTCCTCAGAAGGTTGCAGTTAGCATTACTTATTTAGTCTGCTTAACTCCTCTCGCTCGAGTCAGGTAGACCCCAATGAGTGATAAACATTCAAAATATTTATAATTCACAAACAAGTGCATTTTAAAACACCAAACCATAACATTATAACAATAAGCATAAAACTAAAAAAGAAAAAAGAGAGAATGGGGGAACAGAGGAAGCACACTAATATGAGTATTTGTGTTAATTCTTTTCTACCATCATTTCTAAACGACGTTTTGCACGATGAAGGAAGATACTATCATTCCAGTAATTAAAATACAGATTGTCAAATCTATAAGCCGAATATTCTTATAATTGATTCCATACTGCAATGAGTCACCTACAACCTACAGTTCAAGTTAAGTTAGCGATGTATCACACAATTTGTGTAGCATTGCTCTCCTAAGTTTGATCATAATTGAAAGCCTCTGCACTTAGTCCATGATTATCAACATCAAAATTTTTCTATTTTAAATATTTAGCCATAGTATATTCCACTATGATTATAAAATATAATATCTGAGAAAATTAGTAGGTTTGTACTCTAGAATACCCTGACAGTCAGATCTGTATTGTGTATAATACAGCTAAGAAAGGTAATGAATTGAATTATATAATAATGTAGTGGAACATACATGTTAGAATCTAAAGCAGCAGGGTGACAACAATACCCTTCAAAGTTGATTTCTAGGATTCCAATTCATTTAACAAAATATGTTCTTACATCCTCGAGAAAAGGGCATTTAGGTCCTACAATAAATTGTATAGAAATACAGTAGAAGCTGGTAAAGGACTGCCACATGAGCTGGGACGCAACATAATGGTTGAGATTCCCTATTAAAAGAGGGTAGGGAAGAGATCAGAAATTTTCAACAAAGGGAAAGATTTTTATGCAGAAGCTTCTACTTAAGTGGCAACAAATAATTAATTACCTAAGGGAAAGAGGAATTTCTACCAACCTTCTCTCTCTCTCTCCTCCAATCCCTATCTTGCAGTTTTCTACTGAAAGATTTGCAACAAAGTAAAACAAGATTGTGACTTTAAACTCAGAACCATACCGCTGCTTCTTTTAGCTAAAATGTTAATTAGCATCCTAATCGAACATTAAGAACTTAAAGCAAATTGTTTTACTGGAAACTTCATTCTACAACCAATAAGACCATCTTCCATCCAAGTTAATCAATTGAAAGCTAAGTTAGTATCAAATAATATTACAAACAAAATACTGGGAATGAAGGCATTTAGCATAAACAAAATCACAAAAGAAAAAAAAACATGAGACCTCCTTTATAACCCATTGGTTATAAAGCTCAACTGCTCATATTCAACACCAAAACCTACGAAAGATGTAAAGAAGCTCAACGGGAGAAAGCACATAAATGCATACAGAGGAATCAACTTAAAATGGAAGGAAACAAAAATACTTGAAAAATAGTGGAATAGAAATGATACCCAATAGCTAAAAAAATTCATAATTTCAGATTAAAATAGAACAAACATGGTAATGAGTTGAGCTCAAATCCATTAAAAACAGAACATGGAGCTATAAATAAGAAAATACAAAATCCAAGAAAACCCACAAAGAGAAACACCGAATTAAAAACCATATTAAAGCAACTAAAAGCACATGTATAACAGTATAAGCTTGCTTACCTTCATCAGCAGAAACTGCAGAAACTACCAATAAGCAAAGCAAGAGCAGCACAGCCATAGAATCTCTGCTTACAACTCCTCAAACTTCAAAAACCATAAAACCCAGATAGAAAATATATAGAATAAACCAGGAAACACAAAAATAACAACTAAAATTAAAAGGAAAAAAAGACTCTCTAGAGAGAGAAAGAGAAAAGGGAGCTCCTTTTGAGGCCTAGGTGGGAAGTGAAACAGAAACAAGTGTTTTTGAATTAGTGGAATTAGTTTTTTAAGGACTAAGCACAATAAAAAACAGAGTTGTTATTTAGTTTAGTTTAGTTTTTTTTTTTTTTTTTTTTTTTTTTTTTTTTTGCACCAAGTTATTCAGTTTAGTTGAGAATAGATGGGTTTCCCCTGTTTTTATTTATGTTTCTTGTGCAAGAGACAGCACCTGTAGATAGGTGCGAGTAAAATTGAATCGAAATCGAAAAATCGAATCGAATTAATTGGTTTGGTTTGATTCGATTTGATTTTTTAGTAGTTTGATTCAGTTTGATTTTTAAAAAAGAAAATCGAATTAAATTTTGGTTCGATTCGGTTTGATTTTTATCAAAAAAATTTGGTTTGAACTAAACCGACCGAAATTTTAATATATATATATATATATATATATATATATATATATATATATAATCGAATCGAAATTGAAAAATTGAATCGAATTAATTGGTTTGATTTGGTTTGGTTCGATTTGATTTTTTTAGTAGTTTGATTCAGTTTGATTTTTAAAAAAGAAAATCGAATTAAATTTCAGTTCGGTTCGATTTTTACAAAAAAAATTTAGTTTGAACTAAACCGACCGAAATTTTAATATACATATATATATATATATATATGTATATATATAATAATTTTAATATATATATAATATATATATATATAATATATATAAATATATATATAGTTTATTATAACAAAAAGAAAAAAAATTATCAAACCGAACTGAACTTTTTCAGTTCGATTCGATTTAATTTTTACTAAAACTTCAGTCGGTTCAATTTATATAAAATTTAATTTCGATTACTTCGGTTATTTCGATTCGGTTTGATTTTAAACTAAACCGACCGAATGCTCACCCTACATGTAGTAGAGGCTTGGAATTGTTTTTTTAACCCATTAGTTAATACCCATGAATTAATATAATTAATCAATTATTTCATCATTTCAATTTTATTATTTTTTTATTATTTTTTTATAATCAAAGTAATTTTTTTTTTAACAATAATCAAATTAATTTCTAATACTTAGTATTATTAAAATTAATTATATAATTTATTTTAATTCATTAAATTCATAATAAACTCAAATTTGAAATTTTTTAACTCTAAAAATATTTAATTATTATTAAACCAACGTATTGATTATTTATATAATGTCTTTAAATATTATTTATAAATCTATATTTTAAAATATAAATAATTATGGTTATATATATATATGATAATTTTGTTTTCTCACTTGAAGAAGATTTTTGTACTTTTTTAACTGAATGTTGATAGGACGGCTAAGATTGGCAAGGAGGTGCTTGGTAATCGCTGAGGGCTACCGTAGAGGAAAAACTTGTTAGGACTAGGAGTGTCTCATGTTTTTTTAATGCATGTCTTGATCACGGTCTACGAGGAGACTAGGAGAGTTCCAGTGCTGACGTGGCGATAGAACGGTCATATTCTAATTTCCAGACAGACATGTTCATATTTATTTTATTTTTTATTTTATTATTATTTGTTGTTTGTCTGTTTGTTTTATTATTATCTTTGCTCTGGAATAGGGTAGCCCCCACGAGGGATAATGCTTATATGTTTCAGATTTTCTTTTTGGTGTTTGGATTCTACGAAATTGCTTTCTGAAAGATGCCAACTTATACTATTTTTAATGTTGTCCAAAATCTAAATGGAATTTTGTTTGCTACATTTTCTTTTTTCATCTATTGTTGTACACATTTTCGTCTATTTATATAGTACTGCCATTTGGCTAATAATTCATATATATATATTCGAATCAATTAATATATTACTTCAAAAGGATAAAACCATTTCAAAACCTTTTTTTTGGTAAATTATAAAATTATGAGACTCAATATTTTAAAAGAGTTTGATCCAGCCACAGCTCCTCGAATTTTGGTGCCGTTTCAATCATTATCCATAGCTCAAGCGGCAAAGGAAGGCAAAGAGCAATTGTGTAAACTTATCTATTTTCCTGGCCTTAAGGTCAAGTTTGTAACGGCTTCAATCCTAAATAAAAAAATCTTTTTTATGAGTAATTTGTTGTTGGATTCCATGTCTATTTATGATGTAAATTGTTGGGCGTTATTATGGAACTTACTATCAATAATTTATGGTTAGTGTCTATAGTGTGTGAAGTTGCCACATCAGATACAATTAGTTATAGTGTGTTTAGTGTGCTTACACGTCAGCTAAAATTTGTTAGAAGGTTGTTAGTGTTTCTCTATCCACATCATCTTTCTCTTTCTTTTGTTATCATTTCAGCTTGTATATATAATTGTAAAAAGCTATTTTCACCTTTAATAACATAAGTAAAATTTCTTCAATTACTTTGAAAACCATTTAGCTTCCATGATATCAGAGCGGATTCCAAATTAGAATCCCTAAAATCATAAACTAGAAACCAACATTTTTTAGAAATCTTTCTATCAAATCACCATAGATGGTGATCTTCTTAATGAAATTCAAGCTTGAGAGCGTAATACAACTCGAAATCAGAATGTTGAAGCAACAAGAACACAGGCAAAAAGTTCTTTTAATGGAGATCCGATCAGTCTTCATTCTTCAGATCATCTAGGAATAGGTTCTCGTTACTGCGCCGTTAACCGGAGGAAATTACAGAGCATGGAGCAGAGCAATGCGAATTGCATTAGGAGCTAAGAATAAACTTGGCTTCATCGATGGAAAAATTCCACAACCAGATCTAGATTTTGAAGAGTATGATCAATGGCTACGATGTGATTATATTGTAACCTTTTGGATCTTAAACTTAATTTCTAAAGAATTAGCAGAAGCTTTCATTTATACAAACAATTCTCAATCTCTTTGGGATGAAATTACTGAGAGATTTGGAGAAAGTAATGGACCTCTCATTTACCAGATTCAAAGGAATATTGCTTCTATAGCTTAGAATAATGATTATGTTTCTACCTATTTTACTAAACTAAAAAAACTTTGGGATGAGTTGAGTAGTATTGAACCTCTGCCTACTTGTGATTGTGGAGCTACTAGGAGATTTGTTGAAATTGAGAGTAGGAGGCATGTGATACAATTTCTTATGGGTCTTCATGATGGCTATGAACATAATAGAGATCAAATTCTTATGATGGAGCCTTTGCCTACAGTGAATCAAGTTTACTCCATAATTTTGCAAGTTGAATCTCAAAGGCATATGGTTTCCAATTTCTCTGATCAAAGTGAATCAATAGCTTTTTTCAGTAAAACTCAGTATAATAGAAGAGATAATAGAAAATATGACCCAGCCAAAGGTCACTGTACCTACTGTAATTTAGATGGCCACACGCGTGATGAATGTTTTAAGCTTGTTGGATATCCATATTGGCTCAAAGAGAAATACAAAGGTAGAACTGATTTTAGGAACAAACAGGAGTACGAAAATAAAGCAATTGTGGCACAAGTTCATTCGAATCCTGTTGAAGATACACCTATTGAGCATATATCTGCTGAGCCAGAGCATACAAAATTACAGGAATTGGCTTTAATGTTCAATGTCTTACAACAAGAGATGAACAAACTTATACAGGAGTCATCTTCTCCAGTAGTGGCCACTGCACTGGCTCATTGCCCTCAAGGTTTTGCTGGTAAAAAATCTAGCACTTTTTCTACTTGTTTTCATTGTGCAGCCTTATGTGATATAAGTTCAAGTTCCTGGATCATAGACACTGGTGCCACTGACCACATGATACCAAATAAAACACTTTTTTCTTCTATTCTTCAACTTACTTATCAAGTAACCATTACCTTTCCTGCTGGGAGTGTTTCTTCTATCAACCAAACAGGTTATGTTGTTCTTAACCCAAACCTTACACTTTTCCATGCTTTATATGTTCCAAATTTGAAGTACAATCTTTTATTTGTTCCAAAATTGCTTAATACCTTACCATTACAACTAATTTTTTCTTGCTCAATATTGCCTATTTTAGGACTTGCTGACTGAGAGGGTCATTGTTGTTGGGAAGTTCAAGTCTAATATGTTCCTTCTTGATTATTTAAGTTTCCAGTCTACTGCTATCAATGATTGTTTGAAAAACTTATCATTTAGCACTATTCATTTGAAACGTCTTCATGATTCAGTTCATGTTAATCAATGTTTAGTTGTTCCTCATAATAATTATTTTAGTATAGTTTCAAATTTAGATTTATCTTTGTTACATGCTAGATTGGGACATCCTTCTACTGAAAAAATAAAACATATTCCTCAGTTTGTTGATATTTCATTTGATGGATTTCAATGTTTAGTTTGTCCTATGGCAAAACACCATAGATTACCTTTCACTTTACATAATTCTTTCTCCACTGCACCTTTTGAGCTGTTGCATATGGATTTGTGGGGTCCTTTTGCCACTCCATCTGTCACATAAGCACATTATTTTGTCACCATCGTGGATGATTATTCTAGAGCCACCTGAACTTTACTACTCTAACAAAAAACCCAAACTTTCTCTGTTGTTTCTCACTTTATTCATTATGTTGAAACCCAATTTGACACCAAAGTGAAAGTAATGAGAACAAATAATGGCACAGAGTTTCTTAATCATTCTTTCTCTCAATTATTTATCTTTAAAGGTATTACCCATCAAACCAGTGGTCCATATACCCCTCAACAAAACGGGACAGTGGAATGCAAACATAGACATCTTCTTGACATAGCAAGGGCATTAAGGTTACAAGCCAATTTGACTAAAAAATATTGATCATAATAATGTGTTCTTACAGCAACCTATTTGGTCAATAGGTTGCCTATAAAGAAACTTGGTTGGAAAACACCTTATGAAAATTTTACACATTAAACCTCCATCATATTCCCATTTAAAAGCATTTGGATGCCTTTGTTTTGCTTATAACCTTCAACCCAATAAGGACAAATTTAGTGACAGAGGCATTAGATATCTCTTTCTTGGATATCCTACAACACAAAAGGGTTATAAGCTTTTAAACCTTCAAACTAACCAAATTTTTGTGAATAGAGATGTTATTTTCTTTGAATCCATTTATCCTCTTCAATCTTCATATTCTTCTTCTCCACCCTTATTACCTTGTCCCATTAATCAAAATGATCCTGATATACCCATTTTTGTGCCAAATGCTCATTCTCTCTCCCAACCTTCATCATCCACTTTTAATTCTACAAATTCCATATCTCCTCCTGCTACTACAACTAACAGTTCCACTAATGATCTTTTTTTTCATGATTCACCAACATTAGGTCACACTCTTTCTTCTCCATCTTCGACAACTTCTTTTTCAGCTACTGATTTTTTCGTTCTTGGTTCTTCTTCTTTTGTACTTCCTGTTTCTCAATCAGATGTTTTTTAAGTTTTGCCTATTCGCAAAACTTCTAGAGTCATTCAAAAACCTGCTTGGCTAAAAGATTTTGTGTCCACCGTTATTTCTAGTCCATCTCAACAGAGTGATATTCTCTCAGACACAGGTCAACGAAATCAGGTATGTATTTGTCCTTCTTTTCTTTTCTTTTCCCCCTATTACCTTGCTTTCCTTGCATCAGTATCGAAGATTCAAAAGCCTAATACTTACACACAAGCTGCTAAGGATTCCAAATGGGTACAGGCCATGCAAACTGAATTACAAGCTTTAAAAAAAAAAAAACGTGGGAGTTAACTGACTTGTCCAAAGGCAGGAAACCTATAGGATCCAAATGGGTATTTAAAGTCAAATATCTTCCTAATGGTGCTATTGAAAGATTTAAAACCCATTTGGTAGCTAAAGGGTATAATCAAATTGAAGGGGTGGACTTCAAAGATCGTTTCTCACCTATTGTTAAGCTTGTCACTCTCATAATTTTTCTTGTTGTTGTTACAGTCAATAACTGGCCTATATTTCAGCTTGATATAAATAACGCATTCCTTCATGGCTCCCTTAATGAGGATGTGTACATGACACCTCCAGCTGGGTATTCCGTTGTTAAACCAGGACAAGTATGTAAGCTCAAACGTTCCTTATATAGTCTCAAGCAAGCATCCCGTCAATGGAACAAAGAGTTTACTCACTTTATACAGTCTATTGGTTTTGTGTAGTCTATTCATGATCACTGCTTGTTTATATATAGTGATTCTACTTTTTTTATGGCCTTATTGGTTTATGTGGACGATGTCATCATCATGGGTTCTAATTGTGATCATATACAGCAAGTTAAGTAGGCATTGGACACTAAATTCACAATTAAAGACTTGGGGTATGTGAAATCTTTCTTGGGGCTGGAAATTGTGAGGTCTGAACAGGGTACATTGATTAGCCAGCAAAAGTGTATGAATGACTTGCTTCTCAAAACTAATATGTCCGATGCAAAATGAGTTTCTTCTCTTTTGCCTAAAGGGTTGCAACTTCATCCAGATGAAGGTGTTTTGCTTCAAGAGCCTGACAAGTTTCGTAGATTAATTGGCAAACTCCTTTATGTTAATTTCATAAGGCCAAACATAAGTTATGTTGTGCTACATCTTATTCAATTTATGTATGTCCCGAGGCAACCTCATTTTGAAATAGCATTACATGTTCTTATATACCTCAAAGCCAATCCTTCACAAGCTCTATTTTATCCTGCCAATACATCTTTTTCTCTTACAACCTATTGTGATGCGGATTGGGGCTCTTGTAGTTTTTCCCGTAAGTCTCTTACTGGTTATTGTACTTACCTCGGTGATTCTTTAGTTTCATTGAAGACCAAGAAGCAAAATACTATCTCTAAGTCTTCTGCTGAGGCTGAGTATCGAAGCATGGCTTCTACTGTATGTGAGCTCTTATGGATTTCTTATATCCTTAAAGACTTGCAAGTCCCTATTTCATTTCCTATACCTCTATTATGTGATAATAAGGTTGCGTTACACATAGCTGCGGATCCTGTATTCCATAAGCGCACTAAACATCTCGATATTGACTGTCATCTTGTCAAAGAGTACTTGCAACAAGGTTTTCTAGCTCCCCAGTATATCTCTTCTTCCCACCAGAATGCAGATGTGTTTACTAAGGCTTTATCTGGTCCTTTGCATGACCAATTCTTGTCCAAGTTAGGTCTTGTGGCACTTCCTCAAGCTCCAACTTGAGGGGGGGCCTATGGAACTTACTATCAGTAATTTATGGTTAGTGTATATAGTATGTGAAGTTGCCACATCAAATACAATTAGTTAGAGTGTGTTTAGTATGCTTACACGTTAGCTAGAATTTGTTAGAAGATTGTTAGTGTTTCTCTATCCATATCATCTTTCTCTTTCTTCTGTTATCATTTCAGCTTGTATCTTTCTCTTTCTCTTTCTTCTGTTATCATTTTAGCTTGCATATATACTTGTAAAAAGCTTTTTTCACCTTTAATATCAGAAGTAAAATTTCTTCAATTACTTTGAAAACCATTTAGCTTTCAGTTATGCCCTATTAATGCAAGTTAATTCCTTTTTTCGAGCATTTTTTTTTTTCGAGGACTTTTTCTAACAGGCAAAATTATAAGGATTAAGAACATTTTTCAAATGATAAATTATAATTTTAAATAATTAAAATGAACAATATTTTAAAAGGTAAAGTACGAAACAATATAATGAAATTAACTTATCATTGTTAGCGAATTATAATTTTAATTGAGACAGGTGAAAATTCATAATATCAATTTTTATAAAATTGTATATAAATATAAATATCTAATTAGAAAAATTCTTAGAGCCAAAACTTAGAGATATGAAAATAAAAATTTAAGAGGTAAATGCAAAAAAAATAACAATTTAGAGAAGGCACTCCTAACCCATAAATCCCATCGTGCTTATGATTAATCCATATTAAACAAAATTAATTTTTTAAAACAAAACAAAATAAAATGATAATATACAATGGCATATAAAAATTATGGCATTGATATACGATTTTTTTTTTCGAGAAATGCAGTGTCTACTAACAATTAATAGTGAACAAGAATCCCCCTTAATTAACAAAATATTTTAAAAAATTAAAATTTATTGTATTCAACAAATTACTTGTATTCATTAAAATAAAATAATTATTCATATAAAAAACACCTCGTTTTTTACTATCAAGTTATTATTTATCTAATTGATCTTGAAAGTACTTTCATCTTTAAATAAACTCTAAATCCACAGAATATAAGTTAATAAAATAATAAATTTTGAACGATTATTAAAGCTATAAACTACTAAAAAAGTTAATAAATTCAAAATGAATTTTGCATCTAATATATAAAGTTCTAAATTTGAATTACTGCATAAACAATTTATTATTATTATTTTTTCTAAAATTTGTTTGCAAATTAAATACATTTTATATTTATTTATTCAAAACACAATATAAATTCTTTTGGTTAATTGAGGATTTTAAAATATATTAAAGTTATGTTTCGTAGGTCGTAATATAATATAATATAATGTATAGAAATATATTTGATTAAATTATTTTATTATGACCTACTAAATATTTGTAAAATAATTTTGGTACATGTATCTCTACTAACTATTATTACAGTTAATAATCTTATAATATAATTATAGTTTTCTAATAAATATTTTTAAATAAGTTCAAAAATATTTTTTAAATATATCATAAATTATTCAACACACTATTTAAAATTATTTAATAAATATTAAAAAAACAAAATAAAAGATTTTATTATATGGATGACAAACATTGAAAAAATTAAAATTTTATTTTACTTTGATAACACGAATATTATTTTAGTAGTAAGATGATCTATATATTTAGTGTGCATTCTTATTTTAAAATTATATATTTTAATTTTTTACACATATAATTAATATTGTATTAATATTAAAATTGCCAACGATAAATTAATCAAAATATATGAATTTTTATCTAAGAAAATTAAGATTTTTTTTCTTGATTAACCTTGTCTTATAATTCATCATAATTTATAATTTATGGTAATATATTCAGTAAAAAGTGATATAAATATTAATAATATTTTAATTATTAAAAATATAACATAATTTAAAGTTAAACTGACCTACAAAATGGCGAGATTCAAAACATATTTTTTCTCTGCTAGGGTTTCATTCTTGGTCCTCTATCTTTGCTTGCGCCGCTAAGCCCTATTATGGGTCCAGTGGCTTCGTTCACCAGAGGGGACACCCAATTTTATTTTTCTGTTTAAATAAACTATTATTTTTTTTGGTGTGATTTTAAATATAATCCCATTTGTATTGAGCTCTTTAGTTTTTGTGGTTGGTTCACTGATAGCGGTGCTGCCATCTTTCTCTCCGGCCTTGTTCGGCTCTTTCATTGATCTAGCCCATCCAAGTTATTATTCATAGTTGCATGGCGGTGGGAGGGGAAAAAAGTGATTAGCAGAGACTTTGGTATCCCTCTAGTTGATTTGATGATATTTTTGTATTTAAAGCTGGGATCTAAAGCCCCTGGCAAGGGATTGCCTCTTTTATGGCCTTGACCATTTAAAAGGAAAAAAGTCGGAGTCCTGTCATGGAACCATTGTTTTATTTCCTTGTTGGCAGTGGAGGGCAAGTATTAACGCTTATAAGTACATCTCTTTTGGATTTGGTTTAGCCATAGCTCCCAGATTCGTGGTGCCATTTCAGCTGATTCCCAGTTCTCACACGACAGTTATGTTGATGTTGGTGGAGGGTTTTGGTAGGGCAAAGGAAGGTGAGGGGCAGCTATGTAATTTTATATATGTTTCAGGCTTTAGAGCCTTGTCTGTTAAGGGCTACAAGCCCAAGTTTATGTGCTGTTGGACACTATGTCCATTTTTTTTTTTATGTAAATTGCTGGATTATTCCCTTAAACATATTGTATCTACGTACTAATTTGAGCTTATTGCTCTATTAATGCTAGTTAATTTCTTTTTTCGGGGGAAAAAAAAAAAAACTAGATAATAACTTCCATTTTTATTTTCTACTAGGGCCCGACCCAAAATCCAATTGAGCTCGCCGGACCGGAATACACGTAATTGATTGACTTCTCCAACTGCGATATTATTGTTCACTGGTCACTTTCACTCTTGCTCGCCACTACAAGGCTACGCATGCCCGCCGCCAGAGCTCCGATCATCCAAATATTCTTGGACGCTTAAATCAAATGAACTGAAAACCCAAAACAAATGGACCAAAGCCAGCGATCAATAGCAGCAACAACTGCAGCTTCTCGCGGTTACCAGTTCCACCCGGCTCGAGCTGCCATTATCGATCTCTTTAATCTCTATTTAGGAGTAAATTATCTCCTCACTTCTTCTCTCCTCCTTCTTTATCTTCTTCTTATTCCAATTTAATTGACTAGAATTTTCAATTTGGTCGCAGAGAAGCAGCCGCCAAAAAGCTGATGATTCAACCCGCGAACCGCCGTGAGTTCATTCATTTAGTTGCTTATTTAGGGTTCATGGTTTTAACCATAAATTTAGTAAGGTTTTTTTTTTTTTTTTTTTTTAAGTTTGTTGATGAAATTTTTGACATTTTGAAAAGTTGCTGTTTCTAATTTTACTTTTCAGTATATTTGTTAGGGTTTATTTTTAAAATTTTATTTTATTTTTAGCTCAGATGATTCTTCTATTGGTTGCTTATGCTTGATGTCTTGTAAATTTAACTTGAATATAACCATCCTCAGGAACAAGACTCAAAAGCGAGTACTTGCTCTTAATAGAGAGTTCCCACCTCGAAATGAGCAATTCCTTTTGGATTTTGAGCAACTGCAGAGCCAGTTTTCGGTGGGTTTTTAATTTTTAAGCATACCCATTAATATCATAAGTAATTCAGTAATGGTTGTTACAATGAGAATTGTATATTGATAATGTGGCATATACCTCAGGACCAAGATCAGATGCGGTCTGTCACAGAATCTGTGCTTATATCTCTGGTTGTTCAGTGTTGTAATCATGCCCCACGGGCAGAATTTCTTCTCTTTGCTTTACGGAGCTTATGCAGTATAGGATACATTAATTGGGATACTTTCTTGCCATCTCTTCTTTCTTCTGTATCCTCTGCAGAAATGTCAGCTGGTCAGGCTGGTCAAACAATGTCAGCTATTTCATCTATGAATTTATCGCAGACTGGGATGCCTCCTCCTTCTAGTGCAATCCCCAATTCTTCAAATTTTCAGTCTTCAAATCCAACATCTCCACTACCTTCAGTTCATGGTATTGGTTCTCCTGCCCAATCAGCAATTGAACCATCATCTGGCGCAACCATGTCTCCTGTTAAATCATCTGATATCTCCAGTAATGGGCAACAGTCTGCAACGAGGGTCAACTTGTCTGTGAGGGATAATGCCATAAGCAGCTTACGCCAGCTATGTTGCAAGATTATCTTGACTGGTCTTGAGTTCAATTTAAAGCCAGTGACTCATACTGAGATTTTCCACCATATGTTGAATTGGATGGTTAATTGGGATCAAAGACAACATGGAGTTGATGAATCTGATGGTGTGAAATCCTGGAGACCTGACAAGGCTCTAACTGAATGGCTGCACAGTTGTCTGGATGTTATTTGGTTGCTGGTTGATGAGAATAAGTGCAGAGTTCCCTTTTATGAATTGTTGCGCAGTGGTTTGCAGTTTATAGAGAACATACCAGACGATGAAGCTTTATTTACACTCATCTTGGAGATCCATAGGAGGCGAGATATGATGGCCATGCACATGCAAATGTTAGATCAACACCTTCATTGCCCCACATTTGGTACTCATCGGCTTCTGTCTCAAACAACTCCTAACATTTCAGTTGAAGCAGTAGCGAACTTGCGCTATTCACCAATCACATATCCAAGTGTACTTGGAGAACCACTGCATGGAGAGGTGAGAACTTTCTCTGAGCACATCCTATCGAATCTGGAAAAGTGATGCTTTGTTCAACTGAAACAGTATAATGCTTGGTGGCATTGTTGTAAAAAGGAAAAAGCAGATGAGTTTCTTTTAATAAGTTTTGTTTCTTGTCACGCCTATAGATGTTAACAGGTTAAAAATGAAATTATGCTCCTTTGTGATTTTGGCATATTTTATTTATCAAACAAGGGAAAAAATACTTACTATTGTTTCCTTGAGAATACTTATATGATTAAGAATGGGATACTTTTATTTGTACTTGTCTACATGCATGTTAGTTTCTGCCTTATATCTGTGAAGAGCATGTTGGCATGGACAATAATGTTGTGTGAATTTATTTATTAACATTTACATGGAAAAGAATCTATTTAGCCAACCCCCACTAGTTTGGGATTGAGGTTTAGTTGAATCATGCATGGAAAAAAGTAATTTATCTTTATATAATAGGGTTTTATTTATTTCACATTGCATGATTTGAATGTGGCCTGATGTTAGTTTTCTAGCATTTTGAAATTTTAGTGCCTATCTCTAATAAATAAATGCTTCCCCTCCCTCATCCAAGTTGAATCCTTGTTGCAAAAGATAACTTGAATCACTTAGATTCCTCTTGAAATGATGTAAAAAAAAGGAAAAAAACCTTTAAAATAAAAATTTGATTTCTGGTATTTAATTTCAGCAAGTATTTTGATTTGATGACTTTTGTGCTCAAGTATTGGGTGCCTATGCATGTCTCTTTTACATGTGGGATAAATCTGAGCCAATGAGCTTCCAGTCTGCATAAAATCCTGTACCTCCTTTTTTTTTTTTCACCTTCATTTATTATTTCTCTAACGTGTTAGGGTTCTGCTTCTGAAGCTAAATATGTGTCGTTTCTTCTCATGATGTAATGATCTATTATTTCTTTTAATTGTGGTAGGATCTTGCAAATTCTATTCAAAGAGGAAGTTTAGATTGGGAAAGAGCTTTGCGTTGTATAAGACATGCTCTTCGCACTACTCCATCACCTGATTGGTGGAAGCGTGTGCTCCTTATGGCTCCTTGCTATAGGAATCCTGCTCATGGGCCTACTCCTGGTGCTGTTTTCACTTCTAGCATGATTTGTGAAGCGACCATTGATAGAATTGTTGAACTATTGAAGTTAACAAATTCAGGCAAACATCTCTTTCTTTTGCTTTTACTATGTCCTATGTATAGAATGTATTCCTGGTTTGTAGACTCATTTAATAAAGTTTCCATATTGAATTTCTGGTGCTATTGATCAATCAATGACATTGCATATTTGTGATGCTGCCATGCCTTAAGCTTCTATTTCTTTTGGAAGTTTTAATGTTTGAAGATATAGTTTTCATAAATGGATCTGAGCATGCCATGTTATTCTGAGGAGTGAGAAATGTAGTAGACATGTTTGTCATAGTAGCCAGTATATGGAAGTGGATGAATCTACTCATTTCCATTTTTCTACAGTTATTTTGGAATTCCCACTACATTCATTATTTCTTTGATGGGTTGGCTTAGTGACTGATTTTAGCATATGTATTTGGAACTAACTCAAATATCTTTTTTGTGGTGAATTGCAGAAGCAAATTGTTGGCAGGAATGGCTTGTCTTCTCTGACATATTTTTTTTCCTTATGAAGAGCGGGTGTATTGATTTTGTTGATTTTGTGGATAAGCTAGTTTCATGTCTCACTGAGGGTGATCAGCACATTCTTCGTACAAATCACGTGACTTGGTTGCTTGCACAAATTATTCGAGTTGAACTTGTGATGAGTGCCTTAACTACAGATGCTAGAAAGGTTGTTTTGAGTATAGACATGCGATGCCTTTCTATTTCAGTCATGTACTATTGCATCTGTTTTTGCATTTTCATGGTATATTTGACAAAATTGTCTTTCTTTGCTTGTCCAAGGCGTTTATATTGGCTTATCTCTTGGCAGCATTGAATGGGTGTTTCTTTACAACATATAACAAGACTCATGTTTAGGATTTCACTTTGTCACATGCAAACTTGAACATTGCAATTCTGCTGGCAGGTAGAGACAACCCGAAAAATTATATCATTTCATAGAGAAGATCGAAATTCAGATCCTAATAATCCTCAAAGCATCTTGCTTGATTTCATAAGCAGTTGTCAAAACTTACGCATTTGGTCATTGAACACAGCAACAAGAGAATATTTAAATAATGAACAGCTTCAGAAAGGAAAGCAAATAGATGAATGGTGGAGAACCGTGACAAAAGGTAAATTTCTCTCAATGTAATTGCAGGTTGAACTTTATTTATTTTTCATAATGTAGTTCTTGTTGGTGATTAGAACTGGAAAACTGTTGTTAAATATCAAGCTTTTTGGTACAAATGAATTCCACAAAAGATTTTGTGATATGTTTTCATGTTTTATTGATAAAAATTGTTCTTTTCAATTTTTATACAAATTCAATTCTATGAAATTCAACATAACTAAACTAAATTCTATTACAATAGGTGGATTTTCTAAATGAATTCCTCAAAACTAAGACAATTAAATCTTTTGGATAAAAATTCCTATACTATCTCATGTCTCACTCTCTGATTTGCTCCAATCTCTTCCCTTTTTTCTTTCTCCTCCTTTTTCTATCTTTATGTCTCTCCCCATTTTCATCCTCTCTTTCATTTCTCTCTCTCCTATCCAATTTTGTCAAACATTTCAATTTGAGTGCTTGAGAGTTTTTTCCCCTTTTGGAGCTGGAATTCAATACAAAAATGACACAATTTTCTATTTCCATTTTTTTCAAAAAAATTTTCTTTTCATGGATATATAATGTATCTATATTCTAATTTCTAAACAAACCATAGTAATGGTGTTAAGTAAATAATTACACTTATGAATTTCATATTTTAAGTTATGTTATTCTAACATAAAATTCATTTACAAATGAATTCTAAGTAGAATAATTTGTAAATGAATTATGTACTTCAAATTCATTTATATCCAATAGGGGCTTTTCTTCTACTTTTCTGCTTCACATGATGATTTTGTGGTCATAATTTATTGATTTTTAGGCTCTCATAATATGTCATACATACTGTGTGTGTAGCTGCGTGAGCTGCAATGATGATTTCATGTTTTCACTTTGCTTATGATGAAAGAAAAAAATTATTTACAGAGGAGGAAAAAGTAAAAAATTACAACTTGGAGGATAAGATGCCTTCCTCCAAAAGATTACAGAAAGAAATCAAAACATAAAATTGGCATACTAGAGCCTTCTGGTCCTGTTAGATGTCTGCATGCAATAGGCAATTCATATAGAGCCCCTAAAATGTAATCTCAAAAGTGCTCTAGAAAAAACAATTTTTTTCAAAGTTGTTCTGTGTGCAGAATTTGATTTCCAAAATATTAGCTTTCCTTGGCAACCGAGTATGCATATAATTGCAAATGTGGCATAACACCAAAGCCTTTTTGCCTCTTCCAAAACCCTAAAGTTCAATTTTGGTAAGTCTTCCAAACTTGTTGGGGAAATGCATTTTTCCTCAAAAAAAAACCAAATTGCTTATTTGATTTTAGATGGACTAGGAAATGCCATAAAAGGATGAAAGCAAAATTTACTGCTTGGACGACACAAAATGCTAACATTTGGAGTAAGTGGTTTACTAGATCTCTTTATTTGCAATAGATGTTTGGTTTTAAACCTGTTGAGGATTGTTGACCTGACAACAGATTATGGGACCTTAGCTTTCTAGATATGATTATGCAAAGGAAAGGGGCGAAATGAGTATAGGTACACCAAATAAGTGAATGAAAAATGATCTAGAAGAAAACACTCTAGAACTCAACGGACCAAATTCTCCTGCCTAGCCTTGATGATGGACAATAAGGGCATTGAGAAAGAAAGGTTGTTTTGCCAATGATGGATTAATTTCCATCTATTAGGAGTATGAACAAGATGGTTACTGATGTTGGATGAACTTGTAGGGAGTTGTTTCGCTATTCGAAAAATGCGACATATGAATAAAGAGGGCTTGCATACTTAGTAGTGTGGCACTAGTTTTGTTGTGATCTTGACTGCTTCATCTTTGTCTTTTAATTTGGGTCATTTGGCACAATATCTATGCATGCCTTAACATTGGTTGATGTTGTTTATACTAGTGGTGTTGTTGCTTGCATGGTTGTTCAACTCGCGAGTCAACTTGTACAAGTTTACTAGTTATAAATTATAATCCATCAAATGAGTTCACACATGTATAAAATCTTTTTTGAATAGAATTGATGTAAACCCGCGAGTTTATCAACGATTTTACGAATTTACCTTAGAATTTAGCTTTTACCTTAAAAATTAGTCGTGGTCTGCACTTTGCGCGGTTTTGGTTACATTTTTTTATTTAACTTGTGTTTTCTTAAAATATTTTAACATACATGTATTATTATTATCATTGTAATAAATTTAAATATTACTTTTTGATAATTTTGAATATTAATATAAATAAAATATATGAATCAAGTTTATTATATATGGGCTAACTAAAAAAATGATAAAAAGAATATAATGACATGGAAAAAATTTGTTGAGATGACTTCATATATATAACTTTAGTCTTTAAAAGAGTTACTTAACACATGGCGGAAAAATTTCTAAACAACTCTTGAATTCAATACTTTTATTTTTTTTAATATATATAGGTAATTTAACAAGTTTTAAAAGATTAAAAGGTATAATAACAAAATGCATTCATAGATGATGAAAGAAAATGAGAGAGAAGCGACCACATCATGAATGATTAAACCCTATGTCATATGCATATTCTTATCCCCTACTAATATTATAATTTTATGAAATATTCTTAAATAAAATACAAATTTAAGTACCAACCTACAAAAATTTTTGAAAAAAAATAATTAATTTGAAAATTTAAATTTTCAATCTCTATTTTTTCTAATGTAATAATATATTATGGATATATTATTATAGGTTAGATGTGGATATTTATTTAATCTTCTATTTAATAATATAATTGAAAGCATATTTATGTTATTTTAAATGTATATTTATATTTTTGAAGGTTATTTTCCAAGGTTAAGATTTTACTTTTTGATTTTACGTTTCAATTTTATGACCCTCCATCCGATTCTAGGTTAAAAATGCGAGTTTAACAACCTTGGTTGCTTGGTTATAAGTAATGTCCGTTTCATAACGCATTACTCGTTTCATAATGGGATTTTAGCCCATCATTATGTTTTTTTTTCCATTTCTCTACGGGTGATTCTGCAAACACATTGAAATGGTAGACAGAATGTCACTTTTTTCTTTATTTTTTTTCAATACAGAAATACCAAAATGGAAAATACTCCTCAAGAGCCTTTTACTTATATTTTGGTTTACATCTCACTGACACTCCAAGTGGTCCTCTTTTTTTAGCTTACATGCAAAAAGTGGGTCACTCTCTGCTTTGGAAAAGATTTAGATCCATTATGCAACACTGTTTCCATTACTATTTCCGATTCTGTTGTTATTTAGATTTTAGAACCCTGCACTGTTGTGGTTACTTGATGTGCTTATCAGTCACCATAAATATAAATTCAAAATTATTGGTTCTTTATATGCTTAATCTATGTATATGGTAGTATAAAAAAATTAGACAGTAAACACACACATAAAAAAGCAGGTTGTTTTGTGAATCCTTCCTACAAAAGCCAAAGATCCTCAAAGGTCTCCTATTTTCTCTGGCTGTTTTTCTGAGATTAGGATCTAATAGTTCACTTGGACCCATCTTTCAGATAATATTTCCAAGTATTACTATAACTTGAGGCTGATTACCTAGTTTATGTGATAAAGGATTATGTTGTGGTAATTCCAGTTCGTTTCTAATTTGTTTTACTTTTCATTTCAGGCGATCGTATTGATTACATGAATATGGATGACAGATCAATTGGAATGTTTTGGGTTGTGTCCTATACTATGGCACAGCCAGCTTGTGAAACAGTGGTAAACTGGTTATCCTCCGCTGGAGTTTCTGAGTTGTTACCCGGAACAAATATGCAGTCCAGTGAGAGGATAATGGTGATGCGGGAAGTAAGCCCATTACCAATGTCATTATTATCTGGCCTTTCACTGAATCTATGTTCCAAGTTGGTCCTCCAACTTGAAGATTCTTTATTTGGTGGGCAGGTACTACATCTGTTTCTTGCTTTAGTTTATATTTGAGCTAGGGTACTTTTCTCCATACGCTAAATACTTGTGAAATTTGTGGCTGTGACCAGTTGTCTTCCATGAATTCCTAGAATAGTGTTATGAGAAGCTGCAATGAGGAGTGTGTTGGATCAGTGCACAAGGTCAAGAGTATAACAGCATGACAAAAGAGAGAGAGAGAGAGGTGAACTTTGAAAGGCACAAAAGACATTTTGATTGAATAATAATATAAGTTTTAGGAATTGGGTTCTATGCAGCATATAAGAGCCTAGCTAGGTGCTAATGATAATGATGAGGAGTTCTCTTTATGACATGAATAAGAATTCTCTATTCATATTCATCATCATAGTTGTGTTACTTTGTTTCATTTTCATTTGATTAGACTAATCAAATTGTCTTAACTGTTAGTTTGTTTTAAATAAAAATGAGAAACAAGAAAATCATGGTATGTTGTTTTTTAAATTGCCTCATATTGGTCCATCGCTGCCACCACTACTTACTCCACCCTGCAGTCATCACTATCACCATTATTGCTTTTGCCACAGTCCACTATTACCAAAATCTTCACTACCACTATGATGACCACTTGCCACTACCACTATCATGACCACTTGCCACTACCATGACCAACATTGCCAGAAAAATCCTCAAATATTCCATTGTCGCTGCCGTTGGCACCACCAACATCTTGTAAGACATGCTCTAAAGCCGTATGATATCTCCTCGCCCATTTACTAAGATCTGTTTTGAGTGTAAATATTTGGTGCAGTGTATCATAAGCAAAAGTAATTACTTGTGCTATATTTGCTGCTCGAGAATTTTAAGGCTCCTTGCTATGTGTAAGGGCAGATCTTTAATGATTCACTCTCTCACAATAGTAAAATGAGCTAGGTGGTTGTACCCAATTATTGGTTTAACAACTTAGATATGTGTATTTGTTTGTGTGCACAAGAACAAACAACATTCATTAGAAAAATGCATCTACTAGGTGCTCAAAATTTTTTGTCTAATGGAATTACTATATGAAAAAGAGACATGTATCATGATTTGCAGATTAGGAGATATTTTTCTTCTTTGATTCTAATGGAAATGATTTTCAGTTTCTATGACTGAATAGTTTCTAGTATAGATGTTGGTCCATCAGATGTCTGCCAATTTGACAATAGCTTCTGATATGATCATCTAATATTTGGTGCAGGTTATTCCCAGCATTGCAATGGTTGAAACATATTGTCGATTGCTACTCATCGCACCTCACTCATTATTTCGTTCACACTTCACTGTAATTCCCTTTGCCTTCTAAATTATTGATGGTGGATAAATTGCTTTGTTTCGATGCATGTACATACGTGGAGAAATTATTCTAGGGTCTCATAGGGAAAGCCATATGAATGTGTAAGTTGATCTAACAATTTGTTGATGGTGTCTTCTGTTCTTATATATTCTTCTTCTCTAGTAGCTTGGTTTTGAATCATATGTGCATTTCTGTCATGGACATGGTTGCAGCGCCGCAGATGTTTGCCATTGCACATGTAACAATCATGCCATTATGGGGTCGAACTTTCTTTCTTTTTCTTTTAAGAAATTTTTTCTACTCTATGATGCATAGATTGGCAAGATGTTGGCTGATAAGTAGCAGTACTAGCTAGTATTATTCTCAATGAACTTTAATTATTTTTAAGCCAGAAAAATAATTAATAGGAAAAGAATTGTGCTTTCTCATTCACAAATCAAATCAGTAGGCTCATCTGAGAGACGTGAATGGGAAAAAAGAAATAAAGCTTAAAATTCAAATTCAAGTTGGAAGTAATTCTACAAGGGAAAAATTCAAATTTAACTATATAAGTTTAAATACAATGCTGAAACTTGAAAACTAACAAAATCATAAATCTGCATGCATTTAACAATGTAATGGGTCAAAATAGTAATTACCATACATGCAACAAAAGTTAAGGATGTTAAATATGATTTGGAAAAAGAAACTATAAAAGTTTTTTTCTGCCTTAATTTTGCAAGGGGTTTTTAAGAGTCACTTGTACCTGAATCTAAATTCTAAACCTTAAATTTTTTTGGTTGACTTGCCGAATTAGATAAACCCTGTTAGAAATGTATTGAGCAAGAGGATTTGAACTGTTTGTGAGTAGAAAGGGAAAAAATAATAAATTGTGGACTGTTACATATTGGTCACACTGTTAAATAATGGTTATGTCCATGATTCTAGAAACTCTGTTACAAAATGTGATTTGTAATGGCTCTTCAAATTCCATTATCTTGTGGCTTTTACAATGCTTAAATGCCATTTTTATTTCCATACCTGATGGCATACAAAAGGTAGATAAATTGTCCTCTGCATTTGCAGTACATTCTATGGCAGCAAGGCAAAATCGTTCTATAATGAGTAGAAAGAGGATGGCGGTTTTGTATTCATCATTCCATAGAAGATGAATATTACATATAGTCCTTTCACAAAATGGCCAGAGGAAACCTTGAATGCTGTTATGGCAAGCAATTCATGCTACTGCTCTAATTGTTGGAATTTTAATAGGGATGACTGAAGAATCCTTAAATTCTTGCTTCTAAAGTCTTGTATGTTTTGAATTAAATGCTTACCCCTTCCCTCCTCTGTAATCTTCATTCCACTTGTGCTTTGCTTTGTCCATTTGCATTTCTTATGCTTATATATCATGTGAAAGATGCATTAATTAATATGCTGGTAACGTGCCTTAATTTTTCTCTCTGCAGCATTTGGCACAGAGGTACCAATCCTTATTTAGCAAGCCTGGAGTGACTCTTTTGGTGTTTGAAATTTTGAACTACCGATTACTTCCACTGTACAGGTAATAACCTTTTGTGTCCATCTGACAAGCTATTCTTCTTGTCTCATAGTAGTGATAAAAGCATAATGTGTTAGAATTTGAATAGTTAGGGATTCAGAATGCATAAATCTGAATTATTTCTATTTCAGACTCTTCTTAGGTGTAGACAGTCTCATTCACGGGTGCCTCTTTTGTTTGCTTCCCATATAAATGTGCTACATCCTCTTTGGCACTTGTCCATTCATTAACTTATTGTAAACAATGCTTCAGAATCCAAGGATCTTTTTAGAATATGGGTGCATCAGATGCAAAAAAAAATTCAATGGATAGCCTGTGATCTTTAGATAACTGCAAATTTTGTTTGTAAGTGACACATCCCTTGTTTGTAGGTACCTAGTGAAAACCAAATCGCTAATGTATGATGTTACAAAAATAGTTTCTACTTTAAAAGGGAAACGAGGAGATCATCGTATATTTAGGCTGGCAGAAAACTTGTGCATGAACCTAATTTTATCTTTGAGAGATTTTTTCTCTGTGAAAAGAGAAGGGAAGGTATATTTCTATCATCACCATACTACAAAAATTTTTCCCATTTTTCTCTTCTCAGCTGTGTCAAACTAAGATTTTTGCTTGAATCTTTTTTCAGGGTCCAACTGAATTCACAGAAACTTTGAATCGTGTAACCATAATTACTCTTGCCATTATCATCAAAACTCGTGGAATTGCTGATGCTGATCACTTGCTTTATCTTCAGACTATGCTAGAACAGATAATGGCAACTAGCCAGCACACATGGTCAGAAAAAACGTTACGCTACTTTCCTCCTCTTCTTCGTGATGCTTTGATTGGGAGGATAGATAAAAGGGGGCTAGCTATTCAAACATGGCAGCAGGTTTATCATTCAACTTCCTTTTCTTTTCCTTATTTTTTTATATGCTTTTGTTGTTTAATTATTTTTGTGCTGATGATTGATATTCCTTATTTATGAAATTGTAAATCATCATAACTGATTGGCTGGTGGGGAATAGAGAGTAAAGATGGTCTCACTTGGAAAAACAGTTTTAACAGTATTGTTATGATGTGTTTATACAGTTATAACTTATATTAGATTTAAATAACGGCCGTTATGTAATGGAATTTTAGGCATCCTTTACCATTACACCCGTTTTTTAACAGGCAGAAAAATTGTCAGGCTTAACAGCCGTTACCGTTACGACCATTATTTTGTAATGTAACGGCTTTGGTTGCAGATTTCACATGAATTTGGACTTTTTTCTGCTATGCCTAACGTCTAGCATCCATAACCTATTCTCTCTACAATAATTCCTCAATTTCTCAAAATCAAGATGAAAATAATACTCTAGATACTCCTAGGCACTCCTTCTGGTATTAATAAGGTAATAATTATATCCTAAACTGTTGGAGAATAGAAGATTCAGCTGAGATATTGCCTTAATCTAAGGGATTTGTTATAGAAGATTCAGCTGAGATATTGCCCTAATCTAAGGGATTTGTTATAGAAGATTCAACTGAGATATTACCTTAATCTAGGAGATTTGTTAGCTGTTTTATTTGTATATAAATACAGGATTAGTCAACTATGTAACATAGGAAAGTAAGATGTTAGGCTAGCTGGTGTAGTTATTAATTCCTTTTTTATTCTTTGTATTTTTTCCTATAAGTAGGAAACTATGTAAATTATTTAGACATAAGAGTTAATATACAAAACCTCTTTCTAAGTTAATATAAACTTTGTTTTGTGTACTAGTAACACTACTTATTATACTAAATTGTTAATTTTGGTCAAAAATTATACATGTTGAGTCTTTATTTATAGAGTATTATTCTTATTAATTAGTTATAATTCTTAGATATAGTGATTTATGTCAATATTTCTCATTTTGCAATTTTTTGCGGAAAAATTGCGTAGTGGTTGGTCGTTACTGTTACATTATGACCGCGATGACCCCGTTACCATTACAGAGCGTGAGTTCTAATAACTAAGTAGCGCGAGTTCTAATAACTAAGTAATCAGAAGAGAACTTTCAAAAAAAAAAGAAGGTAATCATAAGAGACATTTGTTCAAGATCATTCCCTTCATGTTTGAGGCAAGGATGTGCCTGTTATACCAATTGTTTCGATTGATTGTTCCACTGAACAGATTTTGTGACATCATCTAGTCTTCTGTCATTATATTCACTTTTTCGTACAATATAAAGGAAGAACATGTGAAATCATTCCCACATTGTTCTTATCTGAAACAAAGGATGGAACACTTCCCAGGCACAAGATCTTAATAATTCAACATATCAAAACCTAAGATCGAGGGAGAATAATGCAGAAGAAAATTCTTGTTACTGGTAAAGTTAACATGATTCTGAAGGATGGATCTTTCCGTAGATTTTATATGCTAATGGAATTGATTTAGTTAATTGTCTTAGCAGTAAAAAAAAGCAATTCATTCTTAGACTTCATGTAGTGTTAGGTTAAGAGTGAAGGGAATTCTACTGAGATTCTGTTTTATTTAGGTTTTGATTTACATACTATGAAGTCTTTTCTTGTTGAATTTGCAGCTCTTTTCTGTTCCCAGTTGGATTTGAATTTTATTTACCACATTAAAAATTTAATTCTGTATCATGAACTATTGTATTAAAAAAAAATATATTTTTGGGATGAAGTTTGTTAGCGAGTATGCAATCTTTTACTGGAAAGGAGCCAAAAACTTCTTTTATGGTGAGACTTGTACAAGGCCTTTGTGAATCTCTATGGCGTATTATCCTTTTAATAAATTGGCCTTTAAGGTACTGTTTATGATTTCTGTTCATACAACCCCTGAAGATTATCCCTCTTTTGCTTTAAAATTTTCCCTGGATGATACCTGATTTTTCCAGACTATAGTCCTAAAATTTATGAGATATGGCCCACCATTATTTATCACATAATAGCCCAACAATCTGAACTTGAAGGCTGTTCTACTTCTTGTTCTTGGAAAATTGGGAAACATGCAAGTTTGTGGAACTTTTAAGTTCAACTGTGAAATAACTTTTGTTTTAACTACTTCCAAGTGTGTTGTACAGATTGCTCGAGGATTCTGTTAATATTAGAATGCTGACTCTTTTTGCAGGCAGAGACAACTGTGATTCATCAATGCACCCAACTTTTATCACCAACTGCTGATCCTTCTTATGTTATGACTTACATCAACCATAGTTTTCCACAGCACCGACAGTACCTTTGTGCTGGTGCATGGATACTGATGCAGGGGCACCCTGAAAACATTAATAATGAAAAATTGGTATGACTCTACAATATTTTAATTGCTTTATCATGAACAAATATACGATGAGCGTTTATTTCCTGGCTAAATTGGATCTATACAACGACCTTAAACTTTGGGGTACTTGCTATGTAACACCCTATCTTTTAATTATTGAGCTTTACTTTACATTAAAATATTCATCCGACTCCATTACTAAAATTGAGGGAATCCATGCAAGTGATATAAAAATTTGATCATATTAAAAAACCAATATCAAGTAAAAAAGATGATTGTTTTATAAAAAAGATGATTGTTTTACTAACAATTCTCAAATTCTGGCATTAAAGACTGTAGGGAAGTGGGGGTTGTGAATAGGTTAGAGTGTGAGACTGATGGAGATTCTTTGAATACATCATTTATAGATTATTTGTGGGATATGCTTTTTAATTCTGTTAATTTATTGGAGTTAGATGGGAAGACTATTGTAAGATTACATAGAGTTCAAGGTTCCAATTTAAAAAAGATTAGAAGTAGAGGGTTCACTTTGCAATGCCTCAGTAGTCATGGATATCTACCAAGTTTAGCTTTATTCTGGACAATTATCATTTATTTTTGAGGAACTTTATATTTTTATATGATGGACTTCAGGCACGTGTTTTGAGAGAATTCTCCCCTGAAGAAGTGACAGCAAATATATATACCATGGTGGACGTTCTACTTCACCATGTTCACATGGAACTTCAACATGGGCATTCCTTGCAGGTTTATATCTTCGTCCTTGGTTACTCTCTGATTTCATGTACTAATGCCTGCACATTTGTTCTTCATGTGCAAATTATTCATGTCATATTTTTGTTTTTCCCCTTTTCCTCTCCAGGACCTTCTATTGAAAACTTGTGCAAATCTTGCATTTTTTGTGTGGACTCATGAGCTGCTTCCTTTGGATATTTTGCTTCTGGCCCTTACCGACCGTGATGATGATCCCCATGCTTTGCCTATTGTGGTATGCTTTTGTCACAATTTGATCCTCTTTTTGCATTTGTGTATTTGTTGTTATATTTGTAAGGATCATTATTTTTTTCCTTTTGATAAGAAAAGAATTTTAATTAAGGAAGAGAGAAAGGAGATTACAAATGTGTAGGATAAGAATCATCATAGTTTTCAGCTCATTTATACCTTATGCTTATTGTGTTGTAATCAATTGAAGAAATTTGATGATGTATAAACTTGACTTAATCTGCCTTGATCCCTATTATAGTTGAAGTTGATTATTTCTGTCCACTGTTATATTTTAGGACTACATTTTAAGTACGACATGTTAATACTAAATTTAATGATGTATGATAAAAACCTGTCTGATTTTTACGTGCATTGTGAAGAATTGGAGAAGTAGGATTTTAGGTTTGTGGGGGTGTTGGGAAAAGGGTTCTTGGTAGGGTCCAGGTGTAAGTAAAATTGATCACTTGTTTGAAATGAGTAACAAGATTTTCTATATGGAAACTACATCAAGTTTTTGAGGTTCCAGGATGAGACACAACTTAGGTTCTCTTGATAGGTTTATGGAGATTAGGGGTTCGTTAGAATTATGGACGAGATGCCTTTGCTGCTATCCTGGACAGTATTGTTTTATTAACTTGTGCATTTCCACATTAGAGATTTTATTTTGTTTGTTTTGCTATTTGTGTCTATCAAAGGTGGATATCTTTTTCTTCCAGTGGCAGTTTTCCTTTTTCTATGATAAAATTTTCTTGTTTTATGTCACAGAAAATAATGGGTCTTGATATTGGTCTAAAATTTTTATTCTGGTTTTTATTTGAATGAGCAACTGTAGTGCAAAAGCTTTAAGTATTTTTAAGTGGTAGAAGAGTATTAACAAGATAGAAGATAGGAAGTAAGAAAATAAAGGTTAGTGAAGAAGAGTTAATAAGGAGAAACTATATTGCCTATAAAAACACTACTCCATTTGGAAACCAGGTTTTTGTTTTAAAAGAAAACAGAGGAAAACATGTTAAAAACCTGTCTTCCAAATCAGTTATAACTCTAGAAAACTTGGAAAATTTATAAGATTTTAGTTTTATATTTGGAAAAGTATCACATTTAAACTAGGGTTTTAAATAATGGAATTGGAAACCATATAATGGAATTGGATTGAATCAACTGCTGCAATTGTGAATAGTTTTTCAAATTTTGCAAAATGACTCAAATAAATATTAAGTGAATAATTCAATTAAATATCATCATAATCTTGTATGTTTAAAGTGAAAGATATATGGTCAAAGAAATCATTTATTTTAGAAAACTATGTGATTTTCTATTACCCATATCATAACGAGGAATATCATATCGGTAGGCTAAAAATCTGATATATAACAGCTGATACATTATATTGGCCGTCAAAACCATGATTTAAACACAAAACTCCATTTTCCAATTTTCTTAGAATTTTTTTTTTAGAAAACTGCTCTAGTTTTCTATAAGTAAAAACGCCCTTAGTTACTAATTGGGAGTTTAAAATTTAGTTTTTGATTCTTACTTTCACTTTCAGAACAGACCAACTAAATTTCATGCATGATGCACGATGGAATTTTTTGTTTATTTGCATTTCAGTGATATTACACCAGTTAACATCTAGAAATGTTGAAAATAAATGGTTTTGCGGATAGTGCATTAAATAAGAAAATTAGTTTGATTTGAATACTGATTAATATTGAAATCTTAATTAAACATTGGATAGTTAATTGGTCAAGCTTAGACTCATTATACTTTGGATATGTTAGGCATGTAATATATATTAAAGAATTTTATACCAAAAAACTTTTCTTCAAGATAGCCATTTTTTTATATATGATTCTAGAGTATTTTAACATATTGTTTGTTTATTTAAATAAATAGTTGTAATAGAAGTCTAAATATATTCTAATGTTTTGTATCTTGATACAAAGTGATTAAAAGAAACTGAAAAGAAACAAGAAAATCTAGGGGAGAACCTCTGAATTAATGTCTAAATAATATAAGAAGTTTAATTTTAGAATAGAAATAGTTGAAGAAATTTGAAGTTTAATGAATATCATTGGAAAGAAATAAACCATTTTGGAGAATTGAGAAGGCCCGAAATGTCTTATTATCTGTGACAAAAGGACTAAATTTGTTGGGATATATAAGAAAACAAAGGACTAAATTTGTTGGGATATATAAGAAAACAAAGAGAAATGTAGTCAAACAGATAATTAATGGCTAAGTTTAAGGGAAGAGGTTATCTCTTATTAACAAATACCTATATCTAGGATTTTTTTTTCTCTCTCTCTTTGTGAGGAAAGCCTGATTAAAGTCAGTTTTAGAACCAATTTCACTGCCATGTGACAAAAGAAGAGACTCCTATATGTTATCTTATTGACACTTCTTGTGGCATTTGATTTGATCATGTCATTTATGTTAATTCTTTGTATGCAAAATTCATGTTTGATGTGCTAGTTGTGAAATAATGGTATCATAACGCATGTTGCAGATCAGTTTACTCGAGAGGCAAGAACTTCAACAAAGAGTTAAATTGTTTTGTATGAATCGTGGGCCTCCTGAGCATTGGCTTTTCTCTGGAATGTTCAAGCGTCTTGAATTGCAAAAGGCTCTTGGCAATCATCTCTCATGGAAGGACAGGTCAAATATTTTATTTCACATATTGCATAAATTGTGTTAATTTACGATGTTGCTGGTCAAACCGATGTGTGGTAATCCATGAGTTTGTAGTTTGTATGTTAATTACAAAACTTTATGTTAATTTACGATGTTGCTGGTCAAACCGATGTGTGGTAATCCATGGAACTTCAGAACTAAACAAAAACTTACTTCTGGATACTTTGTTGAACCTCTTGATGAAGGTGATATCTGGAAGTTTCTTTTAGGGAATCTGATGCTTAATTATCAAAATGGGATGAACATAGGAGTCCATGGGCAAAAGCTAATTACAGCCATATAATGTAAGTAAAACTGCAAATCAAGGACCGAGCTTGGTGACAAATTTTTGCCATTTGCATCTCACATGTTCTATTGAGAGTTAAAATAAGAGGCAGTGGAACTAAGTACTTGCAGATATAACTATTTGCCATTTGGGTTTATTGAGAACACATTTGATGGTGGATGGAATCTTTGCTAGAATTCCGAAAGCAAAATACATTGCTAGTTGAGTAATGTGTTCAGAACAACTGAGTGAACTTTTTCATTTTTTGCACATGCAAAATCATGATTTGAATGGAGTTAACATATATTTAATTTATTTAGTCATAACTAGGGATAGTACTTTAACCAAAATCTCTTGAGATCTTATATGCTACTGACAATAAATCTCAGTTGGGTAATCAGAGACAAGATGAACTTATCTTTATTGGTTGTGGAAATACACAATTTTGAAGCTCAAAAAGATGGTAAGGAAAAGTATGACTTTTACTGTAATCATTAATGGCATTTGAAGATTGTGTAGCAGTGGAATACAAGTTGTGTAGCTGGTGGCACTGTTAGCATGTGAATGACCAAGGATTCTGATTCAAAGCAGTCATCTATTTACTGTTCACTATGGGTCTCTGTTTGGAGGCCCCAAGTGATCCTATCATATCATCAAATTTAGGTTGCTTAACCAATGTGAAGCACTACAAATGCTTATGATAGTTGACCACCTATACAAGAAGAGAATACTTAAAGATTAAAGAGGTGTTGTGCCCCCGGAAAATAGAGTATCCTGGTTCCCTTCTTCTTCAAGAGCTCCCTATTCTCTTGCAGACGAGGGAAGCGCTTAAAAGCCCCTTTATTTATACATTGAATTTCGAGATAGCTGAGATTGACCAAAGGAAGGAGGCGGAACAATCAATTCCTCCCTCGCTGGTTTTTAGAATTTGACATCAGGAAATTGGCCTATCCACATCCCAAACAAGAATGAAGACTTTGCGGATTGTGAAAGTACGAACAATATTAACGTATATATGCCATTCCAAAATGATCTATTAATCTGACAAGGAAGATGACATCGAATAGGCTTAGATCTCATCGGACCTCACCAGGCCGGGGAAAGAATGGGTATAGTAGGCCTCCTTCGCCACTCCACTAGTAGGTGCTTAACCAAGGGTGCTTGTGAGGAATCTAGATGCAATGCTAGGCATTTAATGGATGCAACAAGCCTTTCTGCTTCAATGCTTAACACCAGTAAACCCTTGTTGCTTGTGATTGAAGGCATATTACCATGAAGTTATGGTATGGGATCAAACTTGCACCTGCAAAGAAGCTAAAATGTTATTGCCCATGAAATTTGTTGCTTCAAGATGCTGGTAGTGGCATCTATACTAACTTGATAAGAGATTGTCCAAATTTTGGTGGGTGGGCAAGCAGTAGCACCATGTCTATTGTGGCGATAAGTAGGTATTAGTTTAACCAAGTAAAGATTTGGCACCAGATATAATAGTGATGCTGTGTATGTGCTTTAGGGAGAAAACGAGTGAACTCCTATACTAAATCTTAGGTAGAAGGATAACCTTTTTTCTCAAAAAACCATTCGTTCTATGTTTATCTATGGACTGAATATTTTCAATCAAGTCGGGAAAGTGTAAAGTTTAAGATCCTTTGAATATTTTAGGCCTACTTTCGCTCAAGGTCATTGAACTTATCATCAATTTCAACATGGTCTCTAAAATTTACTCATTCAGCAAAATTGCTTAACTTTAATTTTTGTTCCAATAGTCATTATTGCTAAGATTTTGATAGGATTTCAGCCATATTTTTACATGATAATGAATTAAAATTTTCCAATATAGGTCTATAGGGTATAATAGCCTATAGGCTGTCATATTTAGTCATCATATAAAAAGTTTGGCTAGATCTCTAAAAAGGTTGAGCAACAATTGAAACAAAATCAAAATCGAGTGATTTTGCTAATGAAAATTGAAATTCATTGATATGTTTAGTGACCATGACTGAAATTAATTTGATGTTTCTGGAATTAATTGTTTGATTTGTGAAACCTAGTACAGCAGTACCATTAGCAATTTGGGAATCTCACAATTCATAAGCTTCTAATTTATTTCAAGTATTTACTAGAATATAAAAGGACTATTTTGTCAAGAAAAAAAGTTTTACACCTTAACCATATATGTGTATCTACTGATTATGAGCTTTGCTTCAGTGAATTTATTCTTTAATGGCATTCTAGTCAGTACATTTGCTTAACCATAGTAATTTTATTGTTGTAGTTAAGTCTGGATTTATGGAAGACAACTTCATTAACACTTTTTGTTATAAGCTCTGCAGATACCCCACATTCTTTGATGACATTGCTGCCCGTTTGCTTCCAGTTATCCCCTTAATTGTTTATAGACTTATTGAAAATGATGCCGTGGATCCTGCTGATAGAGTTCTGGCCATGTATTCTCCGTTTTTAGCACATCACCCCTTAAGATTCACATTTGTTCGCGATATACTTGCATATTTCTATGGTCATCTTCCTGGAAAGCTCATT
This sequence comes from Vernicia montana, assembly GCA_949750685.1. Taxonomy (NCBI): domain Eukaryota; kingdom Viridiplantae; phylum Streptophyta; class Magnoliopsida; order Malpighiales; family Euphorbiaceae; genus Vernicia; species Vernicia montana. Next base: position 24,941 of record CATKHJ010797315.1, on the reverse strand, counting down.
GTGCGGATACTAAACGTGCTTGATCTCAGCAAGGTATTTATATCTCTTCTTTGCTGCTCTCTTTTCTGGTTCCTTTTTGTTTCTTTGTTTCACTCTTTAAATGCTATGTTCTCGTTCCTGCTTCTATTTTATGTTGATTGCAAACTTGTTTCAGATCCCATTTTCTGAGTCATTCCCTCAGCACGTTAATTCATCAAACCCAGTCATGTGTCCGCCTCCTGAGTATTTTGCAACTCTTTTGTTGGGACTTGTGAATAATGTGTTACCCCCATTAAATACCAACTCAAAGTGTGGATCAGTTGGAGATGGTTTATGTAACTCAGTGCGCAATCCAAATGCCAAGACTCCAGCAACATCTCAGTCTGGGCCAACAAGTGCATCTGAGGGACAGAAAGCATTCTATCAAATTCAGGATCCTGGAACTTATACCCAACTGGTTCTTGAAACAGCAGTAATTGAACTACTATCACTTCCAGTGACTGCATCCCAAATTGTATCGTCTCTAGTTCAAATTGTAGTTAATATTCAACCAACTCTAATACAGTCCAGCAATGGTCTACATGGAGCTCCAAATTGTGTTGGGCAAGGATCAGTTTTACCAACATCCCCTTCTGGGGGAAGTACAGATTCCTTAAGTGCGAGTAGATCAAATCCTTCAGTTTCAGGAATCAATACCGCTAATTTTGTTTCCCGAAGTGGTTATACATGCCAGCAACTATCTTGCCTATTGATCCAAGCTTGTGGTCTTCTACTGGCTCAGCTTCCTCCAGATTTTCACTTGCAACTTTATATGGAGGCATCACGTATAATAAAAGAGAGTTGGTGGCTCACTGATGGCAAAAGATCACTTGGGGAATTAGACTGTGCTGTTGGCTATGCTTTGTTGGATCCTACGTGGGCTGCTCAGGACAATACCTCAACAGCCATTGGTATGCCATTGTTTGCATAGTTCTGTTTATTTTTATTGTTCTTTGTGCTGTTGCTGCTATTATATTTATTATTATTGTTCTGAGTTTCTGACATACTGGGATAGTTTTAGATGTGGAAGCCAATGCAGTAATTGCATTTTGAAATATCTTGCTACATGTTGAGGGAGCCTTTATGATGGTGTGTTGGTTTAACCCTTTTGTAGTACTTTTTCTTTCACTGGCACTCTAGTCCCTTTGGAAATTTAGAGTCTATTTGGCATTGAGGTTGAAAAATTGTTTTGTCAAAAAAGTGTCATTTTAAATGTTGTTGGAAAATCAGTTTGAGAGTGTTGTTCAGCTGTTTTGAAGTTTTTAGAACATGTGAAACTTACATTAAAAAACAAATATTAATGACCTCTAATCAGCATTTTTAATATAGTGTTTTTTTCAACATCAGCTCAAATAGCAATACCAAACACTCTTATTGAAGTTTGTGCAGAGTGGATTATAAGAAGAGGAAATGCAATCTATATTTTACTGTCATCTGAATTCAAAATTGAGAAATTATTAGGTAGGACATGAGCATACTCTTTGCTATTCATATCAATATGAATAGGGGGAGCATGCTCTTATCCTAATAATTTCACTCCATTTCATTTTCTATTCATCTTCCAATTTATTGTCTTATGCAAAATTTTCATATTTGCAACAGTTAGTTGACCAGTATGTTTCATCTCATTTACGCTAGCATTCTCTCTATAGCTAAGTTTACCATTAAATGCTGGTATCATGGATACATGCCCACTCATACGGCATGACTTTAAATCAGTTGGCTTTGTATTGCAAAGTTCACGATTGGTTATTATATGTTGTTCTTTTGTGTCCATCCTATTGAATGATGGTAGATAAATTTATTGTATAGAAACCTTGTTAGCCATAGAACTTTGGCCATATCATATCCGACGAAATTATTGAATGCATTAGAAAGGTGGCAGTTGAAGTGTTAGTTAAATTAAGGCAGTGGGAACCCTTGTAGAAATCCCAGATTGAATAAGAATGTGCAAATAAAATTTTAATGGAAAAAAAAGAACCGTGTAGAAATCTGTATGGCATGCCAGAATAAAGATGAGTAAAAAAAAAATAACTTGGAAGGAAGCTAAAAAGGTAGTCAGAAGCCAGGGCTTTATCCTAGAAGGGCTATATAATAAGGCCTGGAACACAAGAAGGGAAACATAACGTAGACAAACCAAGTTGAGTGCATTAAGGGATCTCAAGATCTGGATTTCCAATGGTAGCTACTCAAAAAACCTTTAGAGATCTTACTACCTCATAGAACTTGAGGAATATCATTCTTACAGGGGATTATAATGTCTGAGAAAAGGAGCTAATGAATAAAAGAAAAACATGTTGGCTGGAAGGAATCATTTTATAAGTTTGGAAGTGCTTTAGAGAGGTTGGAATAGCATGATTGACAGGACTTTCAAATTTCAATAAGATGATTGGTTGCATCCAAAGCAAACTTACAGATGCACTGGTTTTTCTCTTGTTAAAACTATATCTTAGACACAAGGTACAAAGCGCCAAGGCTGATGTACTTCTAAATTCAGGCAATGTGCTATATATAAGTAGAGAAGTTATGTACCATTGGATTTGAAATAATTATTAATATGTTCTAGTTTGATGGTAGACTGCACCAAACCTAGTTGTTTCCTCATATGGTTATATTGTCTGAATAATCATTTGATAGGGGAAATTTATTTGTTTTGCGCGTCACTATTTGTATTTGTACATTATTTATTCCTGACATGGATACTGATTCCATTGTGCAAATGTTGTTTTGCCAGGTAATATAGTTGCCCTGCTACATGCTTTCTTCAGTAACCTACCGCAGGAATGGCTAGAAGGGACACATGTAATTATTAAACATCTCAGACCAATAACATCAGTTGCAATGTTGAGGATAGCATTCCGTATAATGGGTCCCCTTCTCCCACGACTTGCCAATGCTCACTCTCTCTTCAATAAGGTACAAAAGAACTTCTCACTAGTCTCTACCTTCCACTTAAATGCTTACTGAGTGATGTTCAGATTGTAACACATCACTATATCTTTATTTGGTAACATTGATGCATTAAGGAAAACAAATTTAGGGGTACTTATTTTCTTAGGTTGGAATTGTGAGTATTTGGCTAAGCTTAGAAGCATTCATGCTTGTAGTGAATTCTCTGTTCTCCTCTTTATGTTATATCTTTCTCTTTCTTGCTACAGTAAACTGAATTATATCATAGACCTGGCTTAGATTTACAGACTAATCCATGCCAATTAAACACTCCACACATCATTCTTCATTGCAACTGCACATCTACCTTCCTTGTACATCATAGATTCCCTAAATTCTCTAATTGATTTGAGACCAATCCCATCCATTAAACACACAGATATGTCAACTAAACCTAGATTTCTTTTATGGTGGTGTTTTGGTGCTATTGATGGTGAAAAAGCTGATTTAAGGTTGCATGAGTTGCTGCTTTAATAGGGAACATAATGCTACCAATGGAGAAAATATAGATCGTGGTTTGTGAATTGCAGCTAGGATTTATATGAAGTAAATACTGATTGATTGAAGACCACCACTGACCTACTCGAATCGTGCAAAATGTAGCCCAATTCATGCCTAAAATGAACCTGGGTATTTTGGTCAGCGCATTAACTTATTTTGACGTTATTAACAGCTAATGGAAATGCTTATTCCAAATATAAGATAAATTAGTATCACGATCTCATGATTGCAAAATGAACAAGTGTTTAACTTTGAAATATGATTTAGAATTGTGAATGCAAATAAAACTTTTAGTTCATTGTTTCACTATGAAGAACCTGCAATTATCTTGTTCTTTGGCATGTACTTGAACCGGTGATCCCTTTTTGATTTTCATTTCATAACAACTGCAGTTACTCAAACATGCATCTCTGATTTCCTTTTTTCTTAAAAAAATGTTGTGCTTACTTATATTCCTTTTTGTATTTTTCACAACCATTTTTCAGACGCTCTTATTGCTTTTAAACACAATGGTTGAAGTATTTGGGAGGAATTCACAGCCATCAACCCCTGTTGAAGCATCAGAGATAGCTGATCTTATAGACTTCCTGTAAGTTTTAGTTCAGTCCTTTTAGCTGAATGTGGGTTGAAATTCCATACTATAATTGCTTCTAAGTACTTGCATTTGAATAATCCTCTTGTATCAGCTATCATGTTGTCCATTATGAAGGGCAGGGAGGGCCTGTACAGGCTAACAGCAAGCCTAGACCAGAGGTCCTGGCTCTTTGCGGGAGAGCAGCCGAAAATCTCCGTCCAGATGTACAACATCTTCTTTCTCACCTGAAACCTGATATGAACTCTTCTATATACGCTGCTACTCATCCAAAGCTGGTCCAGAATCCCTCATGACCGATTAACATTCCTGATAGCCTAATAGCGAGATAGAAATGCCCTTTGACCATAAATGTTGATCTAACAAGATTTATACATAGATTCCTGTATTAACATGACGAATTGCATGTAGCAAAAGAGCCCCGCCAAGGGATTAGAACTCATTAAACTGCTTGCAGCCATAAGGCTAGTATGCCCTGCACCTCATCCCGTTTGGAGCAAGAGAGCAGGAAGTTATACACTAGCACACTTAGCAAATAGAAAATGTATAAATTTGTTATATTTGAATGGATAATTATTAGCTCTTTTTTGTTTTTTTTTCTTAATTTTTCCTCCCTAAGGAGGCTTTTATGTTTCACTATTTGTAACTATATTGCTGTACATACGAAGTTATGATCAAATTATTAATTTAAGAATGCTAATGATAGTTGCCATCTCTGAAACTTTGACGTTTGTTTTCCTTAATTGGCATCCATATTGATAATTGCAAATATATTTAAGATTAATTCCTTTAAGCTATTACGATTAATTCAACGAATGAATTTTTTTTTTTTATGAAACTAAAAATACTATAGCAATTGAAAAAATGTCAAAATTTAGAATTATTTTGTCTCATTCTTGGGAAAATATATATATATTTTTGAAGGGCCAAAAGATAACTAGTTATCCAATTTGCTATTACAAATTAATTTTGATAAAAAAAAAGAAGAAAAAGCTTCCAACATAAATGTCCTAATTATTGAGCTTTATATTATCTGATAGTTTTAGGATTTTTTTTCTCAAGCCATTTGAATTTTTTTGTTTTTTAGGGGAAATCTTGAATTTATTTTTTAAGGTATAAACATGTGTCTTTGTCCAAATCAAATATATATTTACCATTAGATTAAATTTATATATATGTTTTAACACTTTTATTATTATTTTGTTAACCACTATTTGCTTTTAAAGGTGTGAAGAGGGAAGGATAGCGAGGTCGAGTCTTTCATCTATCAATATGATGGGAGTTTTAATTAATTTACACTATGTTTAAATGTGAGGAAAATAGGAAAAAAAAAAAAAAACAATGAATAGAAATAGGAAATGTATCTAATCGAAGGAGAGGGAGAGTCCATTATATGGTCTCAAAACTGTTTGGGCTCATGAATAAAATAAATAAATAAATCTACTCTTTCCACATTAGCAGCTATATATTATTGTAAGTTGATTTTATTCTATCTAGTAAACTTGATTATGGAAATTTTTAAACACTACAAATGAGTTGGATTTCTTTTGCCTACTTAAGTAAAAAGTATTTGTAAGGTAATGTGAAAGAATATTCTATGGATCACTAAGGTGGTTTAAAAATAAAGTTGACCTTATAGCATTTTACATTCTTTATTGCATTATGAGCAAGATTCTATTTATATGTCTAAATCATAAGAAATAAATTTTTTTTCATCGGTAGCAATGAACTTTTAATTTAGTGATATTAAAGTTGTATTTAAAGTTATAAGATTTTGAATTCAAATCTTTAATTGAAGTCAAATTTATTGAAAAAAAAAAATCTAATGAATTTTATAATTCTAATGTGAATGATATATATATCTTAATTGAATAAAAAAAATTATGATGAATAAAATTATTATTGTTATTATTGTTCTTATTTTTTTTGGGCTATTTTATTTAAATGTTTGGTGTAATAACTAATTTTGATTTAGTATTATAATAAAATAAAAATCAAGGTTGTTGTTTAGATAATTGAAGAAATTGTAAAAAGTTAATGAATAAATATAAAATGTTGATAAAATAATATTGTAAGTAAATGAAATTTAATTACAGAAAGTAAAGGAACTAATACATATAATAATGTAAATAAATATTTTGCATGTTAAACATGACTCACTACACTTAATAACATTTTCTCTCTTTTTTTCTTTTAAAAAATCTATCAAGAAATTATATAAAATTAGAGTTTATTTCCATATCTATACAAAAGTGATTAATGCAAACTCAAAGGTTTTAGGCTTTTAGTTTTAGCCAACAACCCAATGACAAAAGTTTGAAATTTCTATAAAAAAAATGTTGGATTTAAATACCATAAAATATATTTTGTAATTTATGAGCAAATGAAAATTACCCAAATGAGAACTCTTTCGGAAAATAGGTCTAATAATTTTTTTTCTCTCTTTAGACATTTTCTCTCTTCTCAATAAAGTTTTTCCTAAGGTCTAGAAATAGACCTTTGACAAGTGATATCTCCAGTCCACTGATTTTACTTTAATCTTTCTTTATTCTCTTCCTTTCATTTTATGCAATGGTGGACTAAAATTTCGCAATTTCGTTGGATATATCTATTAATACATTGAGTTTTTATGAAGTGTAATATTTAAAATTTATATCATATATTTTGAACATTATTTCATTGATATATCGACGATTTTTATAAAATATATTTATATTAGTTAAAATTTTATAAAAAATAAATAAAATATCAAGTGAAATATAATAATTTTTTGAAAAATTTCAAAGAAAAAAAAGTTGGAAATGCAATTCAAAAATTTTTATTTGAAATTTAACATATTATTACAAAAAATCTCAAATGAATAAAAAGTTATCAAATAATAAAATGTATGTTTATCATTATAGAATACATGTTCATCAATATAATGAATATCATCGTCAACGTTTAATTTAAAATGAATATTGTCTTTAACTAATAAATTGTTATCAAAATCTTTCCGTAGGTGAAATGAATGATTTCGAATCACACAAAAATTTAATATGATATTAAGAATATTATTATAACGTGGTTAATTTGTTGTTGTTATAGTCTTTGCACAATTGTAATTATGTCAGTGTTGTATTAATTATAAGAAAATATATTATAATATTTAAATTTATTAAGTATGAACTTATCAAATTTATTTCTTTTGTTATTACATTAGATTATTAATTTCATACAAATTATATATATCACTTTATAATTTTAAGCACTTTATAGATAATTTTTTTTATTTTAATTTATAATTATTTCTCCTACTTTTTCATAATATTTCTTAAATTTTTTTTTCAATATTTCCAAGTGTAGATATTAATTTTCATAATTTTTTTAAATCGATATCAACATCTATAATTTTGAAATCTTGATATTATGATCGATATCGATATTTTAATCTTTGGATGAGCCACACCTATAGGGTAAGTGTCCTCACTGCTTCATCTCAACCTTCATCAAAATTTCTTCTTTCTACAACTTTGCCTCAATTAATTAAATTCTATATATTTTTCTCCTATCAAATAGTTGGTTCAAAAATTAATTAATTTTAACTTTGGAGTTAACCTGATTAGTAATAGAGTTTGTTCATATCCTTATTGATCATGATTTAATTTTTGGAGCCAGCATTTAAAAATTAATTTCTGAATGAATATGCCAAGCGTGGGAATGCGCTTTTAAACTCACCTAAAGAGAAGATTTAATATTAATTGACGTGTAAACTCGCCTAAGAATACATGATCGACTTAAAAAAAAAAACTAATTAATTTTATTATAATTGAATTAAATGTATAATTGCCCTCTAAATTTTGTTTTATTTAGTATTTGCCAATACATGTATATTTTACCTAAGCAAAAGATTCGGATTCAAGTCCTTCTTCAATCTTCACTAATGCTAAAAAAATCATTTATTCTATTTATTTTTTTAAATTTTCTTTTAAGATATATTTCATAAAATATTTTTAATGTAATTTTACGTTACTCGATAATTAGCATTATTCTCTCTCTCAACATAAAGAAAAAAAAAAGTGTTCTTTTAATATTAAAAAAAAAATTACATTGATATTCATGAAAAATAAAAGGAGTATTATCCTAATTTCAATGCTTGAGTTCAAGCTTTCTCAAGAAGATATGGAGTCCGCATCATTATCCAATAGATGAATTAATCTATAGTTTATTTCATATTCTTTTCTTGGTGGTTGTTTTTATCTTTGTTATTGTCTCTCTAAATTGAATTGTGAGGGATTTATATTTTGTAATTTTTATATCCGAAGTTGCATTATATTCTTTTTTTCTTTAACAAATGAATTTCTTTATGTTAGAAAAATAAACTAATATATTGAATATATTAGTTACTTATTTAATATTTTAAAAAAATATCCTAACTAATGGTTCTTCTTTCCTATATCTAGTATTCTAGTCAATGCATTGTAAGCCATGCATAGGTTAGGGTTAAGCTAACAAACACATGTTATTTACGACAACTAATGAAATATTTGGTTTAGTAGTTGAGATTATTAATTGTTTGATTATTGATAATTAGCAATAAAATATCAAATATTAACAATTAAAAATTTCAAATTTTAATGTTTTAGTTATAATTTCAAGGATAAATTATTATTTCATTCCTGATTTTAGGCCAATATTATTATTGAGTTTCTGCTTTTTTAGAAATATATTAATACGTCCCTAATATTCAATTTCGTCTACTAAATGGTTCATCCGTCTAAATTTTTACATTTTACCGTGAGGTCAATTGGAAAAGTGAAGTCAATGATTGTTAAAAGACAAACTACCCTCAATTATTTTAAGCTTTCTTTCTCTCTTTGTGTAAAACACAAAATTAATCTTATTTTTTTTAATTTTTTTTAATAGCCAAACAAATGAAAACCTTAAAATCTTTAACTCAGCCGACGTCGACACTCCACCAAATGAAGGAAGCCACTAGTCCACCTCTTTTGCCCACCCTTGCTCCAACTACTCCCATTGGTTTTCTGATTTTGATTCCACACCCACTGATGTGCTCCATATTTGCATATATATTTGTATGATTTTATCCTTAATTTATACATATTTAGCTTGATTCTTTAGTAAAATCCTTATAAATTCCATCAATTTACTTGTTTTATGGTTCTATGTGATTTATATAGGAAATGCAAGATTAATTGAAAAAATGAAGCAAAAATAGTCAAATAAAAAGAGCACGAGATTGTGCAGAAAATGGCGCACAAGCCTGTGCGTTTCATTTTGCTTCTACTCAAATCTCTTCAAAAGGCGAAAAAAAAAGGCTTAAGTGTTGAATTTCCAAGTGCACGAGCTCTTGCAACCTAAGGCGCACGAGCTCGTGAGCCAAAGCTGACACCCACTCTTCTCCAAGATTAGCCTTACAACACTTGCCAACGTGCTTCACATCCACATGCCTGAAAATGGTCTTCGTTTGTAAGGAATTGGGGTCATTAGCGGTGGCAACGGCATCTTCTAAAGAGAGTTTATGGACTTTACGAGGATGAGAAGGAGGGATTTTGACAGGAGGAGATACGATTTGCTGAGGAATAATGGTCAATTCAATGGTGGTGGTAGAGGTAGTGATGGAGTCATGAGGGGGTTATGGTTATGGCTGGGTTTGCGCTTTAACCTAGGCTTGGATTTGGGATTAAGGTTGAGATTGGGATTGAGATTGAGACTGAGATTGGGGCTGGAATCAGGGTTGAGGAGGTGGAAGTGGAGGAGGATAGGGATGGGATTGAGGTTGCGGTTGATGTTGATGTTGAGTTTGCTCGCCCATGTGCAATCAGAGTAAAATTGGTGGTGGGTTTGACCAGGCCAACAATGTAAATGTCATCGGTGACAGTGAATGTGGAAAGGACAATGGTGGTTTATATTAATTGGAGCATTATTAATTACCTGCAATTTTACCTTGTAGAGGCACCAGATTGTGGCTCTGGCTTCTTTGGTGATACAGATGCGCCGGCTGATCTACGGAGCTGCATAATCCTCCTCATTGTCGGCTATCTCATCAGTCTCATCGACGTCGTGGCACCAAACAACGAGAATGCTTTTGTAGTGGGTCATGACTGGGCGCATACATAACGTGGTTATTGTGTTTGTTTAGACCAATTGTTTTGAAATCTCAGTCTAATTTTGGTTTTTATTGTGAATTCAATCCAATTCTGTTTGAAACATATTAATATTGTTATTGATTGATAATTTCTTTTCTGATTGAGTTTTATTGGAAGGAGAATGGTATTAATTTGTTAATTATCAATTGGGTTTGTTAATGGCTTGGTTGGAACAATACAATAATGGTTATTGACTAAAAAAAGGGAAAAAGAAAGTGAATAATAAGGGTTGGTAGGAAGAAGAAAGTTTAATAAGGGGTAAAATTGTCTTTTTGGATTGAGGGACTATTTAGTATTTAGTAGATATAATTGAACATTAGAAACCTAGTAACTAGAAATATTATAAAAATTCCACTTGTCAATTGACATCATCAAACTCAAATAAAAGAAAACGAGAGGTGGCTAGAGTTTTCGGTAGGGGTTTCAGCAGCAAAGTAGGTATCAGGAGCAAAGATCGGAGAGGTGGAATAAACGGCTACATCAAAGACAGGGGGGCATCGGTTGATCCCGTTGGATAACCCATCAATCCATACGCAGTTCCTATCCCAGTTTCCCTTACATGTTTGCCTTCAAGGCTGGTAGTAAAGTACCCAGTATCATATAGTAAGAGTGTTCATAGGCCCTGCAGGCAGAGTACTTGGTGATCCGAACGATCCGATTCGAGTTAATTAGGTGTTGGGAACTTTTTTTTTTTTTGCCAATTAAAAGACCGTTTTGTGCTAAAAAGAGCATTCATAATGTGTAACGAACTTTATTTTACTTTCTGTCTGATTGTAATGTTTGTTCAGAATATATAACGAACGTTATAGAATATGTAACGTGCGTTACTCATACATATCAGCAAACATATAATAAATATATACTATCATTTAAAATTTCAGGTCGACCATAATTAAACTTTTAATCCGTGATTTTTTGCTTTCACCGATTCTAAAATCAGGTCGAGTTTCAAAAAGTTGTTCACAATACATGTTTCATACTAAATATATTTATTTTTTAAAAATCATTTTATTATTTTCAAAAAATAATTTATTACCGGAAAATCATTGTTTGTTATTCACCCGTCATTTTGTTACAGCTTTCTCCTATTTTTTTTAAATAAAAAAAAATCAACCCTTACAATGATGAGATTTATGATTAGACACTCAAAAACTCCTTGTCATCCTCTCATCGCATATGCTCAAATAATTAAGAAATCAAATGTGAAAGAAACATCATAGTTTTGCTATATCCATATGTGAATATATATATATATATATATATATATATATATATATTTGAAAGAAAAGAAATTTTTTTATTAGTAATGTTTAATAAGTAAAATTTGGAATAAATAAGTAAATTTGACTGCATTAATAAATACATACAAATCTTGATATAAATATGAATTTTTTCGATGTGTTTCATTTATCGTATTGACGAAATAATTATATATAATAGTTTGATTGTGTTTGATACATCGATAAAAAACATTTCACTCGGTTATTACACTGAGTTACAAATCAATTTCATTGTTATTTAACGAGTCTTTAAAAATGAGTCTGATTTTTTAAATATCATACTCAAATTCCTTCTAATTTTCATAATGGAAGATAAATAAACTTTTACCAAGAAAGATAAAATAAAAAATTTATTAAATTCTACAAAAAAGATAATAAAACTCATAAACTAAATAAAAATAAAATTAGATTTATGTTTAAAAATACACATATTAATAGATATTTTTTATTAAAAATAAAAAAATGAATAAAATGAAGGAAAATGAATTACACAGACAGGTCGATGATTTAAAAAAAAAAAAAAAAAAAAAAAAAAAAAAAAAAAGGGTTAGGATTTTTTAGTGAAAGGCCATCCATGTGAAAAGACTTGACCACAAGAGAAAGGAAAAATACAGAAAGCGGCAAACAAATATAAACCAAAAACAAATAAACAAAACGAAGTGGACCCTATAGACTGTAGTATTAATTAGTACTAATGGCCATTTATAAACTTAGAAAATGACCCAACAGCAATGATGTGACAGGTAAGATAAAATATATCTACCAAAGAAATTTTTTTTTTGAAAATTTTGATAGGTTAGCTTTTTTTTTTTTTTTTTAGAAAAAGATATTCAGACACTAGTAGGTGTGGCCCAACTCGAAAACAAAAACAGTACAGAGTCATTGAAAACGTGCTGTGATGTCTGAATTTTTTAAAATATTATATATTAATATTTAAATAAATTTTTTATTTGATGAGTTTTAAAATTTTTAAAAATAATCTTATAAATATTTTTAGTTATTTTTCAGCCACTAAAATATTGATTTGTAAATATAAAATATCTCTAAAATTGGAGCAAGGATTAAAAAAAAAAATTAATTATTAAATATCAAAATAAAATTTTAAATGAAACTTTAGAATTATAAATCAAAAGAAACGATAGTTATAATCAATATTCCGGTAATCGAAAAACAGTTAAAAATACTTATATAAAATTATTTTTAAAAATTAAAAAACTCATTAGATAAAAAAAAAGTCCAAACATCAAAATAATAAATTTTAAAAAATTCACATTCCAATAATAATCTTTCCTTAAAAATATATATATATATATATATTTTTTAAATGTATTTGGTTCTTTTTATTAATTTACCAAAAATAAGCAATTATTTAAAAAAAAAAAAACAGAAACCAGAATAATTATATCTAGTCAGCCTTTAGAAAGGATAGCCACTCATTGTCGTTGGAGGAAAATATCAAATGAACAATCCTTCTGTTACTGTTAGCATGTGAATTTTGTGGATGAAAATTGGATTTCAAAAGGACTATTTAAAGATACTACCTGTCTGCCACACTTCCCTCAAATATTTTTCTTATATTTTCTTAAATCAGTAATTTTAATTCTAATTCTAATAACATAATAACTGAAAAATAGTAATATTTTGCAATTTTTTACAGATTATTAAAGTATTTAGATTGTTGTAATATAACTTAAAACGTTAAAATTAAATTTTGATAAAAAAAAAAAGCATAATTTTATCATTAACTATTAAAATACGCTAATTTTAAAATAATAATAGTTCAAAATTATATCAAAATAAGTTTTAAAGAGTGTTTTATAATTAATTAATTTTATGTGTGTGTGTGTGTGTTGGGGGGGGGGGGGGGGGGGGGGCATAATTTTTACTACTTTTAGTATATCTATATTATCTAAATTTCGTAATTTAAGGGTGTTTTGGATAAGAAGATTTAAATATTTTGATGGATTTAAAAAGTTAAGAGATATTTAATAATAATTTTTAAAGATTTTATAAAAGTTAAGAGATATTTAATAATACTTTTTAAAAATTTTAAAAAAGTTTATAGAAATAAGAAGGCAATCAATTATAATTTTTGTAAAGTTTATAAAAGTAAACAAGTATCTAAAAAAGTTATTGACTTTTATAAATAATATATTTTTATATATTTTGACTGACTTTTTTATGTAGTGATATAAATAAAAAATTTTAAAAATTTTCTTTCACTTCTCAAAATTTCAATCGATTTTCTTTTTTTTTAATCCCAAGCTCACTATCGAGATCACCAAGGTCATCACCATCACCGATCGGCCTCAAAATCCCAAGTTCCAGCTCACGTTAACCAAAAACCCAGCGTTGACACCACTGGTGGCAAGCCACTGTCCGCACGCCATTATAAAAATTTTTTAAAATAAAATTTTTGAAAGTAAAACTTCATAAAAATTATTATAAATTTATAAATTTTACAAAAGTTATTCACTTAAAAAAAAATTTATAATTATTTTAAAAATCTTAATTGAATACACCCTAAAAATAATAATATTATTTATAATTTCATCTAAAATCCTCCTAATAATTCGAATATCATGAGCAACATCTATTGAAAAAAAAAAGATAGATGCAACTTTTTGTATAAAAATAAAATAAAATAAAAAGAGTGAATCCTGAAAAAAGTCCAACCGTGAAAGCTTTAGATGTGATGAAAGGATTTATAGATTTCAATTCCATTAAAAAAAAATTTGAAAAACACAACACTTTTTCGCAGAGGAAAAAAAAAAATAATAAAGAATTGGATTTTTTTTTTTTGTTTTGAAAATCGAATTGGAATATTTTCAAAATATAGGAATTGTGTGGATTCCATATTCAAATTGACAATAGTGTAGGTAAATTTTATTAGATATAAAGTTGCTAAATTTAAAAGCTCAAAACTCTAATAGTCTCTCTTCTTTTTTCTCTCTGTTTTTTTTTCTAAAGTTGTTTTTTTTTTTGAATTACCGTCAATCTTCTATTTTGATCAAAGATTTTTATAAATATGTTAATTTGCATCTTTTTTTACATAAATTTCTTATTGTTCGTTTTTAATCCCATTTTTAAGATTTTTTTTGTTATTTTAATGGGATTTACCTGTTACTTTAAAAAAAATAGTATGTTATTCTCTTATATAAATATTTTATTTTCTTAGACTATTTATAATCTTTGAGTATATTTTCATAGTTTTGAATTTATTATTAATATTCAAATAATCAGACTTATTAAAAAATATAAAGACAATTAATTTGTAGTCACTAAGTAGAGCACGCTTCTCGCCAAGTTTTTATTGAATTGTCAGTTCTAATACTCCACCAATATGATTGGAGAATATTTGAGGAAATTTAAGTCATTTTATTATATATATACTTTATATTTTTATTTTCAAATCAAAATGTATTATTTTTAATTATGAATGAAAATTTATGGTATTTCTTAAAAAAAAAAAAAAAATTGCTAAATTTATTCTTACAATAAACGAAAAAAAGCCTATTTGACCTCTAGAATTTTAGTTTCTTTATTATTTTTATTTTTATCAGTATTAAGAACCAGAAGATTCTATCCACTGACCTATTGTCTTTATTTTAAATTAAATATTACCTTTAACAAAATTAAATTTAATACCCAAGTCCCTTTCAAGAAGGATTAAACTAATACGGAATTGAAGTTGAGTTCTCTAGTTTTTAATTGAAGTCTGAAAATATGTTCCTTTCATAGACATGTTTTGAGAATATCTACTGCACAACAAGTGTGAATTGGGAAATTTTAAGTCATATAAAAATCAAAATGCAATCAATAAAGCTTGAAATCAGAAACAAATTTCTTTTTTTTTTTTTTTCGCCAAAGAAATAGTAAGAAACAAATTTCAAGGGATAAAAAAAAAAGTAAAAAAAAATAAAATAGAGAGGTGACAAAGTATGAATCATAGAGCTAATCACCTCAGAAATAAAATACTACAAAAAAAAAATAAAGAATTTAAAAATTTTGTTTGATATCACTGTTTGAATTATTATTGAATTATTTTTTTTGTTATATTGAAACATTTTGAATTTATTCCCTAAACAATATTTTCAAACTGTTTTTTCATTTAAAAAGATAATTTTTTTTTCCCTGAAAAGTAGATTTCAATCTCAAATTGATTTTGAGAAAAAAATAAGAGAAGCTTTTAAGGATTTAAAAAATGGTGTGGAAAAGAGAGCTAATATGTGGTTCTTAAATGTAGATTAAGCAAGCCAAAAATTAATTGGTTCCACAAAACTAAAACAATCTCCAAGTAGCATGCAATTAGGGAAACAAGAATATAAATAACTGTAATTAAGATACTATACATGATCTTAATCTGGTATTTTTATTTCCACAATGTAACAAAAGTTACATGGTTACAAAATGCACTAAATGTCTTCTTCAAACACATTAATAGAAAGGGAAACCAAAAAAAAAAAAAAAGAGGGAAAGACTCTATTCCAGCTTCTCTCTCTCTCTCTCTCTCTCTCTATATATATATATATGTAATGTTAAGTTTTGAAATCAAACAAAGGATTACAGTTATTCTAGTTAAAAAACAAAAATACATTTGCTTGCATCTTTAATTTACTACATAAATTGAAATGATTCCCTTCTAATTTGGCTTCATTTGTTGTGGTTACTCTCCTTACTTGCTAAGAGAGCCAGTCCCCACTGCAGAGGTTGCAGAGCTATTCAGTCCACTGGATTCTGGATAGGGGATTCAGGAGATTTCTTGCTGAGGTTGTATGGTGCTGCACTCATCACCCTATATGCACAAACAAAGGCCTCAAATCAAATGCCAGCCTTCATTGAAATGATTATCATAATAAAAATGAGGCTTTCCATTATTATTATTGGAAGAAGAAAACTTTACTAGACATACATTTACATCAGTTAGAAACATAGCTTCAGTCAACATATATTCTGATGTGAAACCCTAGTTTCTCACAAACCCACATATGCCAGTAGAGGCTACACCCCTTGAATGGAAAAATAAAATGGAATATTATACAATTATATGAAAATGGAATATCATTGTCTGGTTTCTTCTCAAGCAAACAGAAGGCAGATATTGACAATTCCTAACGCAAAACTCAAGTAGAATTGCAGCAGAACAGAACCTGGAGTCTTTGCTCAAACAAAATTTCCAACTCCAGGCCACAAACATCTTTAAAACTATGTTCAGTTTTTCAAAGAATGAAAGGTTTTTCTTAAACACAGGAAAAATTGATTTTCCTAGCTGACCCCAACTAATTCGATATTAAGGCTTAGTTAATTGAGTTGAGCTATAGCTAACAAAGTGAAGAGGTTATGAGTTGAAAGACATTTCCAGTCAATAATTTTAAAGGGATCAATAAGTTTTAAAGAGATAGCAAGGATCAGTCAACTAAACTGTGAGAAGTATCTTTTATTTTGCTTGGGCTTATATAACTTACCTCTCCTTGCGCTTCTCCAAAAACCGAGCCAAGGATGCCTTTCGAGCCTGGGGCACTGCTGCACAAGAAATGAGATATCACTTATACAGGGCAAATACAATACTCATAAATCTAATCTGTATACAATATGTATTGTGTGCTCAGTGGAGAGCAACATAAAATTCAAGAGTCCTTCAAAATTGGAAACTTTTGCAAATATATATTCAAGAATACAATTTCATACGAGATGGTATCATGGTTGTTGCAGCAACAGATCCCATTGCACTAGCAACTTTTGGAGAGTCCAGTTTACTAACAGGAGTAGTCGCAATTCCAGTGTTCTTAGCTGCCAAGATTTCTTCAGTACTAGTAGATCCACTCCCTGACTGAGCACCACTATGTGAAGAAACAGATAAAGGACTTGAGAGGCGAGAGCAAGGTGGTGTAGTTACAGGTTGGCTCACAGGGCTAACATCAGTTGCTACTGGCTTTGAGCTTGGCACCTGGCCTTGAAGTTTTGGCTGTGTCGTGTTAGAGGAGATGGAAGAGCCATTTCCAGCCAAGAACATGATAGCCTGAGCCTGGATAAAATTCGTCAAAAGTGATTTTAAGCTTACCACAGCTCTATTAGAGAATAAATAGCCAGCAAATGTATTTCTCAGGAAGAGAAAGAAAAGAAAACCTTCTCAGGTGATATATCATCATAAACATTCACTGTGCCAGCATAAAAGATGGTTAGTTGAGCAGGAGATCCTGAGGATTTCACACTGTATGTAGAAACACATTTCAATTAAAACTCTTGTTTATGCTCGATCTTGTGAGTTTTATGTCCATATTCAGCAAAAATTATACATTACCATGATTCCATTATCCCAGCAACAGAACCAACAGTAGGAAGAATTGTTTGTGGAGTTGTGACAGGAATTCCACCAAGTAATTGTGGCTTTATGGTGGTGCCAGCCATATTCGGGCCAGTGGTTGCATAATAATTCTTGAAAAAAGGGTTGCCCATAGAAATAGAAGTTGCATGGTTGGAGACTGGAAACATTTTCACATCATGGGGATGATGCACAGAATGCACATCTTGTTGCACAGGATAAGCAGTCAATGTAAGATGATTCCCACCTTGCCTGTCTTGATTGAATGATTTCTGTATGGTAAAAACCAATATAAAAGATAATAATATTGGTTGGTACTAATAAAAAGTGGGATTTGATGTTATAACAAACAACTAAAGAAAGTAAAAACAGTCATGTGAAAAATCATAAAGTTAATCTTGAATGGTAAATGGAAACAATAAAATTCATCCCTCTAGAGGCTTAGATGAAAATTTGTTTACAGAAAGGAATCACACAACTATATTTCTAAGCAACGACTGAGAAACTGTTGAACAAGAACAAAATCGAAAGTAAAAATATGATACCTGGAATTCAGCCATAAACTGTATTTGGGTAGGGTCAAAAGCATCTGCAGTTGAGATGGACAAGAATCCAGGAGACACAGAAGAATCAGATACAATCCTCTTAGTCTTGTCTTCCTGAGCAACCTTGAAAGAATTCAAATGAGGAAGAGCAGAGACCTTGTTGGAGAAGGGCCAGCGTATCCCTGAACCTGTACTAAATCCTACAGATTCCACCAAAAGAATTAGTAATACTCAAAAGCTGTAAAAGTTGAAAATAAATCAAGGAAATAATATAAACCAATATCAATAGCACTTAACTTTGGTCAACAATCACATTAAAACTCAACATATTAGGAAAATAACTAAATAAATTAGAACTTCAGATGGCAAAACTCTTTACTGTTAGATGGAACACTGAAGCCACTGAAAAAAACTATAAATTGTGGTACTCCAAAATTGCTAAGCATATTATAACAGCAAATTACTGAAGATGTAAACAATCAATTATCTAAATCCACACACACATGCAAGCATATCACTGAAAATACAGTTATTCACATGGTGTAATCCTTATAAATCTAGAGTTATAAGAAACTAAACTTAAGCAAATCAATTAATACATAAAATTTAACTTACTCAAATCACAATTGGGTTTATATATGTCATTAAAAGAGACAATTCCAAATTAAACATACATCCTTTTATTTCTAACCAAAGAAAAAAAAAGGTAGTTGCTTTAAGTTAGCAAAAAAAAAAAAAAAAAAAATCATTTGCTCAATTCTTCACGTATCACAGTTTTACCAATTTTACAAAAATCAAACTCCAAAATAATCAGTATTTCAAAAGCAAAGTTATTAAATTTTCATATCAAAACAACTGGAAAATAAGTTAAATTGCATGAACTAAAAAACAAAATTAAGAAATATTAATAGAAGATTATGAAAAAATAAGAACAAAATAATACCAATTTCTTTGTACCCATCAGAGTTAATCTCTTCCTTAACCACAGCCAATGGTTCTTTCAAACTCAAACCCAAAAAATCTCTCTCCATTTCACCTCTCCAATTTCCCAAAACACAAAATTCAAATAAAAACCCACCTCAAAAAACAATCCCAAAAACCATAAAAAAAACAGATCAATCCCTCCAATTCTCTACCAAACCACAGTTTAGAGAGAGAAAAACCAAAACGAAAGCTTCCAACTTCAGCAAAAGGCAGGGAGAGAGAGAGAGAGATTTTGGTATAAGAAGATTGGTTTATAAGATCTTGACCGTTAATTTTTTGAAAAAAAGAAAAATTAGATTTATAACCCAAAACCAGGTATGAGTTACCGGTTTATCCTGCTTGGTTACTGGCTGAGCCGGTAACCCACCACGTGCGCGATTGTTTTAATTCACATTTTCACACTTTTATGAGTTTATTATTATCAGCAACTTGCTACTCGTGCCCACTTGTCGCTTGAGACGCAACACGTGTACTATTCTTCCATTCAGATCCTGACACGTATTTTTCTCAGTGCTTAGTTTCGCTCGTGAGATAATTGAATTAGGCTATTAAATAATGACAAGCTGTCACGAGAAATTTGTGAGAACCAAAAATGATAATGTTTTATTATTACTGTTATTACATAATAGTTTCAAAAATTTTGATTACAAAAATATAGAGTTTCAAAAAAAATACTATATATTACATAATAAAAAAAAGGTTATTATAGGGTATTAAAATAATGAATAAAAAATTATTTTAAATAGATAAATTTCAATTATGAAAAAATATAATTTTAAAAATATTAAAATGTTGAATTATTAATAAATTTCAAATTTTAAAATTGATTATATTTTGAAACAATAGAAATCATAGTGTACAATAAAAAATGTTTCGCAAAAATTATAATTAATCTATAAATAAAAACTAAACATGTGATTCTATATTTTAAAAGAATAAAATTTTCCTTTTCATTTTCAAACTATCATCATATCTTTACTCGAGTATTAATACTTAGCACTTTTTTAAAGTAAATATTTTAGGAGGATTATAAAATGTTTTCAATATTATTTTTTTTCTTCTCATAATATTCTTTAAAATATAATTTTTATTTTTACTATCTTTATTGAATTAATTCTTTATTTTCATATATATAATGACATATAAATTATCAACATATATTTTTCTCACAATTAAACTACTCTCATATAATAAAAATCTATGTTGTTAAATCTGAACCGATCTTATCTGTTCAATTGAAAAAATTAAAAATTGATCCATAGATTAGTTCGGATCACCTATAAATTAGATATTATCCATAATGAGCGTTCATAATGTGTAACAAACATTATTTTACTCTCTGTATAAAATTATTAAAATTCAATTAAAATTTTAATTCGACTTTAATTGAATATTTAATCCGTAATTTTTTATCTTTATTTCTTTTAAAACCGAATGGAATATGAAAATTATGCCGATAACTGTTGATAACTGTTAATTAATCAGGTATTCTTGTCCCTTCTCCATTACAAATTTCGAAATTGTTATAATTTCCTTTTGTCCTCATTAGACTATTTATTAATCTACTCTACATATATGGTTGTTCTTGTGCAATGCAACAAGCGCTAATTATTAAAATACTAATTAAAAATATTCATTTCTTACTAATTAAAAAAAAAATATATATATATTAAATAGTAGGTTAATTATAAGATTATTATCCTAACAATTACTTATTAGCAAGTGCATGTACTTGCAGTGATCATTATCTCAAAAGTACTCATGACTCCTCAAAACTATTAATAATGTATTTATTTTCTATTTTATTCATTAAAATTCAAATTAAGAATTAAAGAGTTAAAATTTTAAATTTTAGATTATATGAATAAAAATTAATTTATGATATTATTTTCAAAATTTTGGAGGATATATAATATTAAATTTCAGAAATTAATATATATATATACAAATGTATGTTGCTTGGGTTTGGATTAAAGATAAAATGATTTCACTCGAGTGGTTGTTAGAATTTCTCTCTTTCTTTGCTTTCAAAAGCACTGTTTTGCATAATTGCAGTTTCCATGTAAAATAATTAGGTGAGATTTATTCTTTTATCTTAAGTTTTTAATATATATTTGAGAGAATTAATTTTAAAAGTTAATTATTAAAAGTTCGTTCGGTATTATTTTTTATTTTTTAAAAATAAAAACAAAATGTTGAAAATCAGAATTTTTTATTTTTTATTTTCTAAATGTTTCTGGATAAATATTAAAAAAGTAAAAAATAATAATTTTTATAAAAATATTTTCTAATACTTATTTTTTTGAAATTTGAAAAAAAAAAACAGAAAACAGAAAATCGCAATGATACTAAACGTTGCCTAAAGCGTGAAACTTTTTTTCATATTATATTCTTAATATTTTCTAATTTTATGTTTGATGTGAAATTCACTGTATAAATTAAATTAATATAAACTTTTTTTTTTTCTAATCATAAAAAACTTAAATCTTTTCACAAATTTATAATAGTAATAATATTTAAACTTCTAACTTCTAAAAATAACATAATTTATATAATTAGAATAGTGTTAAAATTGTATATCCATTTAAATAAAATTATACTCATCATATTTTACAATTGAGAAAATTTTGTTAAAAGTTATGAAAGAATTGAATCGACTGATAAATGATCGAAAATAATGATGAGTGTAATAATTTATTTTTTATCAAATAGTATAATCACAACTAAAATTTTAAATTAAGAAAAATTATATTTTTTTTGAAGATTTAGATGTAGTTATGAATTATTATATATATATATAATTAAAAAATAATAATTTATGGGTCATGGGCAATGGCAGCAATCATTGTCGTATTGAAGGTTCTTTAATTGCCAACGGGCATGTTTGTCTGTGTACGTCTGTATATAATTATATATGGTACCACAAGAATTGTAATATCAAAGGGATATATATATATATATATATATATATATATATATATATATATATATATATATATTTTGATAAAAATTTATATATTTTTCTTCTACATGCATTATAGGAAAAAAAAAGAAGTTATGTCTAAATTCAAAATAAAATTAATTCATTCTAAAAAATAAATAATGTATTAATTAAAAATTGACAAAAGGTTATTCTCAAAGACAAAAGGCAACAAAGGAATCTTGAACCTTTATTAATTAGCATCATTATGATATCAATATTGAACTTAATTAAACTTGGGTGACTTTTTTAGGAATTGCTTTTTGTGGATTCACAATGCAAGTAAGTTTAAAGTTCAAACTCTTAATTATTTTGTTCCCTATTTATATGTTTGGTCCTTTGAAAAAATAAATCTATATCTCTCTCTCAGTTTGTAATAATTAATTAAGGTATCTCAAGTTATTTTTTATTTTAATAAAATTATATTTTTATCAAAATAATTTGTTTATATTGAAATTTAAATTATCAGTTATACAATAGAGATAATTCTCAATTTTCAAAAATCCATCTTACCTGAAATTTGAGATTTTGAAGGAGAGTTCAAGATTTCACTTCTAAAAAAACACTCTATACTTGTTTTTATATTTTAAAATTATATTTTTTTTTTGTTGCTTAAGATGAAAATATTTTTTTTTAAAAGCATTACATGATCATTTCATTATTAATATCATTGAATACATTTTTCTCAATATCTATAACTATTTAAATCTATGTCTTGGACTTGTTGGAGAGGTGTTGTTAAGGGCTCTAAAATTATGGCTAGGAGTACCCATAAGTTGGTTTGTAGTGGTTCTTTCACAAGTTTTTTGGGTGATGTGTGGTTATTGGATGAGCCCTTAATTCACTATTCTCTCTTGTCTATCCCCTTTGATCAGAGGCTGCTTTACTGTTCGTGATGACTGGTTAGCAAGTCAAGGGTGGTATTGGTGTATTCTAGGTTCTTTGTTGACAGTGTCCGTTTTGAATAGACTTGCAGCTATCTTTCTTCATGATGATCATCTGGTTTTGGATGATTTCTATTGGAAGTTCACAAGCTCAAGTGAGCTTTCGGTTAAGTCTGCATTTGAGTCTCTGGCTAGCGAAAATGTGAGTATGGACAACTAATTATTGAAGCTTGTGTGGTCTGTTAAGGTCTCTCAACGAATTTGGGTTTTTCTCTGGCTTGTAATTCATGAAAGAGTGCTTATTAACGTTGAGAGGGTCAGGAGAAACTTTGCCGCATATGCTACATGTGCTTTTTATGGAAAATCTGATGAGGACTTGGTTCATTTACTTCATGATTGCTCAATTGCTGCCGAGGTTTGGTTATTATGGTTGCATCCTACTGAATTGTATGCTGATAAGGCATTGGATATTACTTCTTGGTTGAGGAATCATCTTCGAAGGTCACATCGAGGGGGGTTTCAGGTCCTTGGAATGTGCTATTTGCAGTGGTTCTATGGTGGATTTGGAGATGGCGTAATGAGAGGATTTTTAGAGGCACAAGTTTAGATATTAATGGGAAATTTGCTTTGATTGATTCTCAATTTCATGAGTATGTTGCTACCTGGTTAAATGATGATGTTATGGTTGGTGGTACAAGGGGCATTGGTTTGCAATTGGTGAGTTGGAACAGTCCTCCCGTTGGATACTTCAAGATCAATACAGATAGGTACTCTAAAGGGGATCCAGGTCCTGCTGCTGGTGGAGGTTTGCTGCGTAATGCAAATGGGAAATGGGAAGCTGGGTTTATGGGGAATATTGGATGGTGTGAAGCTACTCTAGCTGAACTTTGGGCTGCATTTTATGGGTTACAACTAGTATGGAGTAAGGGGTGCAGGAATGTTATCTTGGAATTGGATTTGCTGGTAGTGGTGAATATGTTGAATAATCCTTATAGACGTTGGGGTAAATATTCTAACTTGGTCAGAGCTTGTTCTGATTATCTTCATAGAGGTTGGAATATTGTTGTTTGTCATGTACTTCGAGAGGGGAATGGTGCAGCAGACCATTTGGCTAACAAGGCTTTGGATGGTTGTTTAGGTGTGCAATGGTTGTGTACAACTCCTACTAGTCTTTTAAGATCTCATAGGGGCTGATTGTGTGTTGTTTTGTTTTTTTTTTTGGCTTTTTGCCCTCCATATTACAAATATATATATATATATATATAGAGGTGTTTTCTATAGTTACTTTGTTTTTAACAAAGTAAACTTACTTTGTTTTATTGACCATTACGAAAAAAATGACATTTTTACGAAAAATCACAATATTCTTATATTTTTTTCGTAGATTAAACTATTTTTTCGTAATTCTTTTTAGTTGCAAAAAAAATTTTAATTTTACGAAAATATAACTTATTTTGTGTAAAACAATAACTTTACGAAAAAGTTCATAAATTAAAAAAAAATAATAATTTCGTAATTACGAAAAAAATAGCACTCTTACAAAATATCACAATTATCTTATATTTTTTAGTAAATAAAACTAATTTTTCTTAATTCTTCTTAATTGCAAAAAAATTTAATTTTATGAAAATATGACTTATTTTATACAAAACAATAACTTTAAAAATAAATTCCTAAATTAACGAAAAAGAAAAATAATTTTATTAATTTTATTTCATTTGGTTAATTTCATTAATT
>CATKHJ010797305.1:0-12486 GCA_949750685.1 Vernicia montana | reverse complement strand
TTATGTAATAAATATATTATATTTTTCAGGCTGTAAATATTATACAGGTTAAATGGTTGTGTCGGGTTCATGACCCATATATGATCCAATTAAATAAACGGGTTACACGTGTCGTATTCGTGTAACCCGTTTAATTTTCGTATCGTGTTAGGGTGACACGATTAATAAATGGGTCGTGTTCGTGTTGACCCTAATCGTGTCACCTGAGTATATCAACCCGACACGAACACGACCCACCAACACGTTTTGACACCCCTAGTCATAAGTTTCAAATTTCTTACAGTATAATTTTAAAACAGTTCGGTATTTCGATTCGGTACTTTCAAATCGGTTCAATTCGGTACAGTTCTTGGTTCGGATATGAACTAAGAACCATTACTGTACCGAATTAAAATTTTTAGTACAGTTCAGTACGGTTTTCGCCATGAATCTCAAATTTCTTACAATATAGTACTAAAACAGTTCGATATTTCGATTCGATTCAGTATTCCCGAATAACGTGCTCAGCCCTAGATAATGTTTATTGAATTTTATTAGTTTTAAGTTGAAGAATTACGCATGTAAAAAAAAAATAAAGAGATATATATATAAATAAGAATACAAATGTCATTAAACAAAAGATTTTGTTGTAAAACAAAAAGAAAATTGGTAATTGTAAAAAAATTAGGCCATTAAAAAAATTTACTCTAAAAAAAAGCACGTCATTAAAAAAAAATTATCGTAAAAGATTAAAAAAACAGTTCATAAAATTTTTTGTAAAAAATTAAGAAAACAGTTCATAAAAATTAATTGTAAAAAAAAAAAAAAAGCCATGCAAAAAATATTTGTAAGAAAAAAACAAATGATAATAAAAAAATTATTGTAAAAAAATAAAAAAATTATTGTAAAAAAAGACAGAAAATAGCAAATGAGAAAATATAATGAACAATACATGCCTTTTTGAATGTAATAGTTATTATATTTCTTAAGATATGGAGGATTAATTACATGATGTCTATTGCATCGTGTTTGAAATTTTTTACACAATCAAATAAAGTAATCCAATACATAATGTAAATTAAATTACATTATGCCATTGATTACGACCTATTAAACAAGACTTTAGGCTCTAAGTTTGCCAAATGAACTAGTTCTTCTATTAGAATTTATCAGAGTTTTTCTATAATAAATTGGAAAAGCTGATTAAAATAAAAAATTTGAATTTTTTTTTCAAAAGTACCCTTAGATTATGTTGACTTCGGCCCAAAAAATAGTAATAGCTAGAGCAAGTTTGTGTAAAAAGACTCGGTACACTGTTGGGCTCAGATGTACATAATGAGCCCATATGCCTTGTATTTTCACCAGATTATGTTTAGAATATTTATGAATACTTTGTAATTACCTAAATACCCCTGTAGATTCTCTATAAATAGGCTTGTAAATACATTGTACTATTTTTATCACTCAATTCAATAAACAACTAATTTCCCTTATCGTTTTGTGTGATCACCTTGACTTTTATTAACGGTACTCTATTGCCTAGATATTCACACATTGATTGATGGCTTATACAACCTAAATATCATACTCTTGAGTTAAAGTTGACGGTGCTGGCTACCTACATGTCCAAAAACTTAGGTTATTATTTATTACACAGATCCCTAGGTTGGAGGTTGACGGCACTCTAATGCTTATATACAGTATATTTGAGTTAATTTAATTGCAATAATAATAATAATAATAATAATAATAATTAAAATTGGTGATTTGACAGAATTGAAACAAAAGACTCATCTAATACAATCTAAAGATATTATGTCTAATTGATTAACCTGCTTAGGTTAATTTTTTAAGTCAAACATATTTTTGGCACGCCTAGTGGGATCTTTTTTTAATATTAGGAAGATATCAAACACTAGAAATACTGAAAATCGGACTAGTAAGACCAATAAAACTGGTGACAACACTAGCCGAACCTCTGCTACGGGAATTGGAAGCCAGCCATCCTTGACTGCACAAATTAAGAAGGTAACTGATCACATATTCCCCAAAGGCGTTGGGGTTTAGAATGTACAGGAATATCCCAAACATAACTGGGAGATGGTTCGAACTAATGATCCCGAACTTGGTACATCTAACGCACATGGGAACCAAATTTCATTGGCCGCGCAGTTAAGGAGAACTAAGAGGCCATTGAATGTTGGAGTCCAGCCGAAGCAAGGAGTTTATGTGAACGAGCTTGAAGATACCTTCCCCGAAGATGACATGACATAGAATTCTTGAGCTAATGACCCTAAATACAACTGAGAATTGATCCGACCAAGGTCGCTCACTCTGAGCATGGGCGATCAGAGGGTTATAATTGATGGTGTAGCCCAAGAAAACAATGACCTCTATCTGGGGATGGTTGAGCAGATTGTTGTGGTTATGAGGCCAATGATAAATGAAAATCGTATTGCGCAATAGTTAATAGATCAATCATTAGACCGCTTCACAACGGCTTTAACTCATTTCACCGAACTTATAGAAGGGAGGAATGATGATATGATCGGGAGAAGGAATTTTGCCGACTAGTTCAGAAGACATGTGCCTGATAACTGGAGGAGTGAACTTAGATATAGGGAAGTTAACTTGCTACGCTGGGTTGACCAAGAAGGTGACCGGGAGCGCAGAGAGCATTGGCCAGTTAGCCGAGCTCATCTAGGTAATGACCCCCCTCTTTATAATAATGATTATAGAAATGATGCTAGATATGATGACAAGAGGAATTATGAGCCCGAGTAGCATCAAAGGAATGATAGGCAGCTGAACTAATGGCATCATAGCTGAACCAATGATGCTAGATATGATGACAAGATATGATGATAGAGATGATCTAGAACAAAATCGGGATGATTATAGAAACAATCAGCCAATCGATAATGACTTGATGAGAGCTCTGAGAAGGATGGGGGTGGACTTCAAAGATAATGCTCACCAGTATACAAGAAGAAGGAGAGGAAGAGGTTTGGTAGTCAATTATAATTGAAGAACCTGCCACGTCCCTTACTCACCACATTCGGCCATTCTACATCAAAGCTGAGCTAAATAGAGTGTCCATCAACAGAGTTTTGGTAGAAAATGGAGCGAGGGTAAATATCTTGCCTTTAAAGCTTTTGAAGAAGCTTCACCTCAATAAAGAAGATATTGAGAAGGCCGATGTTTCCATCATCAACTTCACTAGAGGGAAAACCATGGCAAAATGATTTATTTTTGTATAGATGAAGGTCGGTTGTGAAACTCGGCCTGAAGGTATGTTCATAGTGGATGTTAAGAGTAACTACAACATCTTACTTGGCTGGGATTGGATTCATTCCAATAGGTGCATCCCCTCATCCATGCACCAAACCCTCATCCTATTTAGGAATGGATGTGTGGAGATTGTGCATGCAAACATGAATCCTTTCAAAGAGGAACTCCACATGGCGAATGCATTATTCTATGAGCCCTAGGCTTGGGTAATTGAAGTAGTGGTCTCAGATGATGGCAAGTACACAAGAAAGTAGCTTGAGATGACATCTTTGGATCAATCAAGGATATTGGTCGATGAATTGTTTCGGCCTGCATCAGTTCGACTCAGTAGCCGAGCATCATCTTCCAAGCTGATCGATGGTTAGGTCACAACAACATAAAGAATTCTAGAAGAAGACCATGGCTCTGTTTCGAGAGTGCAACATAACTGTAACCGAGTTCATATATGAAGATGAAGAACAAGACCCATCCAGCCAACTACAGCTCAAAGACCTCAAAGTGGCATCTCAAAAACTTCAAGATGAGCCTGTTGAAGTACAAGATTCTTTGAAGGAGATCAACTTGGGCACATATCAAGACATTCGGACTACGTTCATTAGTGCAAAGTTAAATGCCGAATTTAAAGCCAAGTTAGTTGCCTTGTTAAAGGAATTTAATGACTGATTTGCATGGAACTATGAGAAGATGCTAGTCCTTGACCGAGATCTAGTAGAGAATCAGTTACCTATTAAACTAGGTTTTAGGCCGTTCAAACAACCTATGAGAAAAATGTCCAAAGAAGTTGAGGAGTTAGTGCGTGAAGAAATCAAAAGGCTATTAGACATTAGGTTTATTAGAACAACCACTTATATGGAATGGTTGTCCAACATCATTCTAGTGATGAAGAAGAACGACAAATTAAGGATATGTGTCGACTTCAGAAACCTCAATTTGGCCACTCCAAAGGACGAATACCCCATGTCGATTTCAGATATGTTGATTGATTCACCAGCTTGCAACCTCATCCTCAGTTTCATGTATGGACACTTGGGGTATAACCATATCAAGATTTCCGAGGATGACATTAGCAAAACGACATTCAGATGCCTAAGACCGATCGAAGCATATGAATGGGTCATAATGCCATTCGGTCTAAAGAATGTTGGGGCAACATATTAGAGAGCAATGTATCTTCCATGATATGATTGGAAAGTTCATAGAAGTGTACATTGATGATGTGGTGTGGTCCTAACAGGAAGATCAACATTTAGCCGATCTTCGAAAATCTTTCGAAAGAATAAGGGAGTATAAACTTAAAATAAACCCTCTAAAATGTGCTTTCGGAGTATCGGTAGGGAATTTTCTCGAGTTTTAAGTGCATCAAAGATGAGTGGAGGTTGACAAGAATAAGGCTAAGACAATCATTGAAGCTCAACCTCCCCGAACTAAGAAAGAATTGCAAAGGTTAATTAGGCAAATCATCTTCCTGAGAAGATTCATAGCAAACACAGCTGGGAAGTTTCGGTCATGGAAAGGACTGTTAAATATACAAAATGACAGTGAATTTGTATGGACTGAGGAACACCAAAATGTGTTCGACGAAATCAATGCTTACCTTATCAAACCTCCTGTGATGACTCCCCCGAGGCCGAACCAACCATTGATTCTTTATATTTCGGCCTTAGAGGATTCCATTGGAAGCATGTTAGCTCAATAACAAGAAGGGTTTGAACGAGCTATATACTATCTTAGCAAAAGTTTGAATATGCACGAGGTGAAGTACACATCGATTGAGAAACTATGCCTGGCCTTGTATTTCTCATGTACCAAATTAAGGTATTACGTGCTCCCTATAATTATCTTAGTGGTTGACAGGATTGATATAATTAAATATATATTGTCTCGACCCTTTTTTAGGAATAAAATGGGCAAGTGGGCTGTAGCATTGTCCGAATTTTCACTTAATTATGTACCTTAAAAAGCTATCAAGAGACAAGCCCTGGTTGATTTCCTAGCTCATCACCCAACTAAAGAAGAGCCCACTGAAGAACAAGTAAATTGTGTGTTCGGCAGCTTGTGGAAAATGTGGTTCGATGATCAAGAACTACAAGTGCATTCGGAGCAGGAGTGGTTCTAGCCTTGCTAGGGGGCATCACAACGAAGTTAGGATTCATGCTTGGGTTTCCATATATAAATAACCAGGTCGAATACAAAGCTTTGTTAATTGGTTTAGAAATCCTCACCGAGCTAAGGGTACGTTTGGTGGACATAAAAGGGGATTTACTTCTAATAATCAAACAAGTCTCCGGGGAATACAATTGCAGATCACCAACTCTGTTGCCATACTGCAACAAAGCAATACACCTGCTTGATAGTTTCGAGCATTTCTCATTGGAATATGCTTTAAGGGCAGCAAATGAAGAGGCAAATCAACTTGCATAAGAAGCATCATGATACTTAGCTTGGTTTGGTGAAGTACCTTAGGAATACAGGCCGACCTCGGTTTTATGCATCAAAGGCATAGGTCAGCTAGAAGAACAAGTTGAAAGACACTAAGGGATATTCAACATAGATCTGATTAAGGATTGGCAAACCGAGCTAATCGAATATCTGAAGAATCCTTCCTCGGGGGCAGATCACAAAACCAAGCTCATTGCTCTAAGGTTTTGGAAATATAATGGAAAATAATGAAAAGTTGTACAAAAGGAATCTCGAAGAAGAACTGTTGTTTTGCCTTAGCCCTAATGAAGCAATGTTAGACATGGCTGAGGTATATGAAGGCCTGACAGGAGCACATCAGTTTAGGAAGTTAATGCGGCAAATTTTAGAGCAACATGACTATTAGTGGCTGAGCATGGGAAAAGATTGCCATAGTTATGCCAAAGGATGCAAAACTTGTCATAAGCATGGCCTGATCTAGTTAGCCCTAGCTGATGAGCTTTATTCAGTAATTAAGTTGTGGCCATTCAGAGGATGGGCAGTAGATGTAATTAGAAAAATTTATCTAGCCTCATCCAAGAAACATTCCTTCATCTTAGTGGCTACCGATTACTTCTCTAAGTGGGTCGAAGTAATACCCTTGAAAGTGGTAAGTCAACAGTCGGTTATCAAGTTCTTCAAAGAATACATTCTTCACCGAAGCAGTCTAGCTCAGACAATAATGATCGACCAAGGAACAATATTCACTGGAGAAAAGGTCAAGGGATTTGCAATGAGTTTGGCATCAAGCTTATACACTCAACCCTGTATTATGCCTAAGCTAACGAACAGGTTGAAGCAACCAATAAAATCTCAAGATGAATATTCAGAAAATGAACCTAAGGATCTGGTATAAACTTCTTTATGAAACTCTATAGGCTATCCGAACCACCTTGAAGACATCCACAGGGGTGTGAACCTTTAATTTTTCACCCTCTAATATGCATTTGAACCCTAGAAATGCCTAAGCTCGGTAAATAGACTTCCAGAAGTCGAAATTGCCAAAATTGAAAAATTAGAAAACAGAGCCTCGGGACTTGGGACCCATCCATCGGGCCTCTGAACCATTCTCAGATCATCCAGGATTAAATACAGAGTACAAGGCAACTGGAATCATGAAAAATGAAAACAAGACAGGTCGAAACGATCTAAAATGGCAAAAATCAGTGAAACCGGCATCAAAACTGCACAGAGCCTTGCAAGAACCGCACACAAGCTGTGCGGTTCATGTACGATCCTAAATAGCTCGTGTGCAGTTCTAGAAGCTTCTTGTGCGGTTTCGTGTTTGGAAACCAAAATCCCATATTAGAAAACATCCAAAATTGTTCCTAACCCCTTCTATTATATATACAGGCCTCATCCACTAAGTTTGGCAGATTCAGAAACCTTTTGGCTAGCTTGATTAGCCTTTGCATCAAGCAAACCATCCCCATAAGCTTGGTCCACCAAGAAACGAGCTCCCTAGTTTATTTTTTCTTTTATTTTTATTTTTGCTTTACTTTTGCTCCTTGCTTTGTAAAGCAAATTGGGTTGCAACTTCTCGAGTCGACCCATCAAGTCAAAAGCTTCTCGCCATCCAAGGCAAGTTCCTCGCCGTCTGAGGCAAGTCCGCCGTCGATCGAGACAAGTCTCCTCCATCTCAAAGCCACATGAACATAAGGTAAGCATCTTTTCCTTTTCATTATTTATTTTTTTCTTTTTGGGATTCTCTCCTTCTCCTTTGAGCTCTTTGCCTAATTCTTTTCTCTTCTACTCTCGACTCTTTTAATTGTTTCACTTAGGTTAGTTAATTAAAATATGAAATAATTAGTTCAACCTAGTAATCAATTAAAATCAATCCAATCAATCAACTCAACTCTCAAATCAATCAATCAATCAAAACATGATAAAGTGGTTTGACTAAACAAACCCCTTTGCAAGAAGGGAGAACTGTGTGGGTTCTGATTCTCATTCAAAGGGATGCGCAGGCATGCTTGGTCCAAACATCAAATCCAACTAAAACTAACCAAATTCTCCCCCTATCATCTTCTTCATATAGTTAGGATTTTCTTTTATTTTAATATTAGATTTTGTCATGCATCATATTAATTGTACAAGCATTATTCATGAAATCAATTTTAAGTCACAACTTTATTAAGTGAAAAACTAATTAAAATAAACCAAAAATCTAGTTCCCGAATCCTCTTTGGTTTTGAGGTTAGTGATCTTTTTCCTTTGGGATATTAATTGGAGTCAATTTGAGTTTTTTTCCTTAATCTTTTTCCAATTAAAATAAAATTAAGGTGGCGAATCTAAATCAATTTTCAAAATCAACCAATATAAGATCGAGGGCTTCATCGTGAATCTTTTCCCAAATGAGCATTTCGATTCCCTTTAGCGGATCGGACCGGTGCTCGGGCGAGACCTCATAAGGGGCAAATCTATAAGGCGCAAGTTTTAGGATGAGCTTACGGCCGATCAATACAATCAAGCGATGCTTAGAGAATTGGATAACCTTGATTATGATTGGCTTACAACTCTAGACTGAATTCAAGCTTATAAGAAGTGAGTTGAAAGGGCATACAATAACAGGGTTTGGCCTAAGGACTTCAAGATTGGGGACTTTGAATGGAAAGTCATCTTACCAGTAGGTTCCAAAACTCCAGAACTCGGTAAATGGTCTCCTAATTGGGAAGGACTCTTTGTGGTAAAAGAAATCAAAGGGAATGGTGCCTACCGACTTTCAAACCAAGATGCAGAAATGCATGATCAGTCCATTAATGGGAGATTTCTGAAGCCTTATACCCCATCCTTATAGGAAGAAATTGACCAATCTCAGTTCAAACAAGAGTAATTGGTTAATGATCGAGCCAGCAAAGGCTTCGGCCTCATTGATTTAATTGTAAGATCGGCTTCACTTTCTAGTCGATCCAGTACCTGTACATGTTTATTAATAAATGAAAATTTATTACTCTTGTTTGAATAATTAAATTATACTTATTAAGCCTGGTCGATCCACGAAAGCATTTGGCCTTATAAAGGCCGTTTAATATTGTAATATGCCTTATAAAATAAAGTTACTATTGAATAAATTAGTTACGTTCAATCATTAAAAGCAAAAGATAACCAAAATTGCATATAAAAAGATGACATTCACAAAATAAAGGCTCCCCAAGCCAAAATTATCCTAACAGAAGGCTCAATTTGCTGAAATTGTGCAAAAAGGCCGGCCTTATGTCCATCGTTACAATATATATATATATATATATATATATATATATATAGGCACAAAGGCCAAAACAAAATTCAAATGTTTAAGGCGCAAAGGCCGAAGTAATTACAAAGTTGAGAAAAAGTTTTCAAAAGTTATGCTGATCTCTTCTTGCCGAACCTTCGCCTCAGCCACTTCAGGTTCAGACCCCTGCACTTTAGCAGACAGTTTTTCTTTAAGGCCACTACAAATTCCAGCTCGGTTCTAGTCTTTTTGAAGAATATGGCATTTCGCTCTTTTTGCCGATCCACTTTGGCCAACTGGGATTGAAGCTTGCAAATTTCTTTCTGGTATAGATGAATTTCATTGTGGAAGTGCTTGGACTGCTCAGCCAAGTTTTTGCTTTAAAAGGCTGTCTCCATGCCTGATTTCTTCAAATGCTGGATTATTAGGCCGGCCTTTGTGACTCGATCTTAAACTTGTCTATGATTGGCAATTACTAGGTCAGCAGGTCGGTAAGTATGAGCGAGGTTGTCCAGGTATGTATTGAGATTATCGATTGTAGCTTTGGCACCGATACTGAAGTGGGTAGAAGTGGCATTGGAAGAAACTAAAGATAAGGACTATCGAACTAGATTAAAGGAAGCATCATCCAGCAACAAAGTGGGGCCTAAATACTTGAGGGAGGCCAGCTTATCCAAATGCTTTTATTCTTCATGGCAAGTTGAAGATCTTGTTGAGGATTAGTGGATTCAGCAGCTGCCTCCTTAATTGGTCGAGAGAAAGGATGTGAGAAAAGTAGCCACTTGTAAGAATTTAAAGAGCCAAGTAAAAATACATACCTCCCCAGTTATTATTTCAGTCTCGATGTAAAGATGAACAACCTCAGTCTCGGTCACATTTACCTGAGCTGTGTCTTGCTTAGTAGGGGCTGCTTTTTTTTTGGCTAAGAGGAGTATCCCTTTCTTGACTCGTGAGACGATGAGACCGATTTAAAAGAGGTCTAGTGAGAAGGATGGGGAGATGGCACCTTGATCCTTATTTTAGGTGGAAGGATCGATTTGAAAACTGACAACTGGTGATTTGCCTGCAAGAAATTTAAAAGAAAATTAGAGTATGAATGATCAGAAGGTCGATCAGGGTTTGATTGAAATTCATACCTTTGTCTTAATTCTCTTTGCAGGAGGTTCGGTAGCCCAAAGCTAACTTACTTCCCCTGGGACATGGGGGATCTCTCTTGGAACAACAGCTATCATATGAAAAGAATCGGTCAGTTCAGTGTTTTAAAAAGAACACACAAAGGAATGGAATTAATACCTAACCGAACTAAGGTGTACTCATCCAAGAGCTCGGGCCAAATCCATTCGGTGTAATTTGGCCAATCTTTAAGATACGAGCCAACCCATGTGACTTGGTCCCGTTTTCATCTTTCAAATCGGCTTAAAGGTACCTAGTTATACCAAAAGGGGTAGTCGGTATCTTAGGCCATTTGAGACAGGGAACCCTAACTGGAATCCATCCTAGTCAAATTGTGGCCTCTTTGGCTGAGTTTCATCTATCCTGAAGGAGTATCTCCTCGGTTAGAATTTTATGTCTCCTCTTAGCTATTTTTTCTCTTTCAATCAAGGTCTTTCTATTGGCCATGATTTATAGCTCGGCTTGAGCTTCTTTAACTTGCCGAAGCACCTCGTTCGGCTATAGGTAATTATACTTAAAACTATAAAATTTCTCAAAAGCAAGGATTTCACGATATGCGTACCTTTAGTTTTGGTTGATCTAGAGCCCTACACAACATAAGAAGAACCTGTGTCAGACTGTGTTTTCCTAGAAACATATATGAGAGTGGTGAAATCTTGCATCTCCCAAAATGCACCCGTAGATTCGGCCATTCTCTTTTGGGTAAATTCAAACCACCAGCCCAAATAAAGCTTAGAGCTGCTAGGAGACACAAGTAGATCGTCCAGCTTAAGCTCGACTAATCTCATATTAGTAAGTTTGTTAATTTCAAGGATTATATCTAGTGAGATGGTTGGCCAAGGTGTTCTTACATCATTGGCAAAAAAAGATGATTGGTAAGGAAGACATTGAGTAAGGCCGAGCTGTTGGGCACACATGTTCGGGTGATACACTTCAACACCAAATTTATTGTCTAAATGGTGTTGAAGTGAATGTCCCGAGATAGTAAGACACTAGCCCAAGACTTGGCCCATTCATTTAAAAGAACATCGTTTCTCATCGAGTAGTTGGCATACTTAAACCTAGTCCATTTGGGGTCGAACTCAAAGGGACGAAAAGGATAGAACAAAGCTGAATCCCTATGCTCGGTAGAGTGGAAGAAGAAAAAGACTTGGCTATATCTCAGGTTACGGAAGCTAAAACTTCTAACCCATTGACCATAGTTCGGGATAGTTTATGGAGTAGGTTTTTGTGTGTTATGGATGAGCTCAGGAAAATAAGTCACCTCAATGACAATAGGTCTGATTATCCCTCTAACACTCATATCTAGCATAGATGCAAGTGTGGCTAAGGCATCTGCAAATTGATTCTTTGCTCGGGGCAAATAATGGAATGATAGTTCAGTGAAATTTTCTGCAAGGTTTTCCAAGCGCTTATGGTAAGGAACCAAATGCTCTTATCTTATTTTCCATTTGCCAAGGGCTTGGGACACAATCAGATACGAATCCCCATAAACCTCCAAACAATCAATCCTCAGATTCACAGTAACTTCTAATCCGGCCATGCAGGCTTCGTATTCAGCTTCATTATTTGTCACTTCAAAAGCTACCTTAACAGCTATAGGTAAGCTTTCTCCGTTGGGGGTAACCAGGAAAACTCCAGCACCATATCCTTTGTTGTTTGCTGCACCATCAAAGAAGAGCTTCCAGACTTTAGGCTTAAGTTCCATGATATTTTCATCAGGGAATTCTGGCTCAGACTAATCACCATTTACAGGGGCTACAGCTAATTGATCTGTTATCGCTTCCTTTTTATGGCTTTCCTCTGGACATACCTCAAATCATAAGCTGCTAGAACAACTATCCATCTTGCCATCTTACTGTCAAGAACCGGCCTCTCCATAAGGAATTTCAAGGGACTCTTGTCAGCAAGTACATAAGTAGTGTAGGAGCTCAAGTAATGCTGAAGTTTATGGCAAACCCAGACCAAGGCAAGGCATAGCCTTTCAATCTAATTATATTTGAGTTCATGGATGAGCAGACGCTTGCTTAAATAGTAGACGGCATTTTCTTTGTGAGAATTAGGGGCGTTCTGAGCAAGCATTGCCCCCTGTGCTTCTTGGGTAACAGAGAGGTATAAGAGTAATGGCTTACCAGGTCTGGGAGGTTGCAGGACAGGGGGGTTCAAGAGATATTCTTTGATTGTCTCAAAAGCTTTTTGACAGTCTTCGTTCCACTGTTTAGAGGCTCCCTTCTTCAACAATTTGAAAATGGGCCCACATACATCAGCCAACTGAGAGATGAATCGGCTAATGTATTGGAGCCGTCCTAAGAAACCTCTAATCTCCTTTTCTGTCTTCGGAGGTGGCATTTCTAGAATGGCTTTTGACTTGG
>CATKHJ010797186.1:0-14671 GCA_949750685.1 Vernicia montana | reverse complement strand
TTTTTGAAAAATTAATTTGATTGCTTAATTACCCAATTTTAATTAATTAAAAAGATTAATTAATTAAAGTGATTAATTAAAAGGATTAATTAATCAAATTGAGTGAAAAATAATTGAAAAATTAATTAATTAATTAAAATTGATTTTTAATTAATTAATTAATTGTAATTACTCAAAATGAGTGTGGAAAAATTAATTAGAGAAAGAGAGAGAATGGAGCAAGTGGATAGCAATCAACAAATACTCAAGGTGTGTTTTGAAATGGTGAGGGAGTAGGGTATTTATAAGAGCATATGGGGGGTGAAAAAGACCAAAAATGATTTAAAAAGTGGATAAAAGGAGGGGTAAAAAGGGTTTTTCAACAAAAAGGGCCAGAGCCACGAGACGCGCTTGCGGACGCGTGTAAGGACCACGCGCGTCCAGGAGGTCACCTCGCGGACGTGTCAGTACGGGGTTGACACATCAGCCCCCGTATTGACATATCAGTACGACGCATGTCAAGCGCGTCAGTGAGGACGCGCTAGAAGACGCGCGGCGTACATGAGACATGCGGACGCGCCTCGTGGCGTCCGCGAGACGACTTCGCGGAAGAGCACAGGCAGCTCGGGACGCACGGGCATGGCTCGCGAACATTCGAGAGCTGTCTTGAGTTCCGGGCCTTTTTGCCCTCCGGTTTGGTTTTTGGGATTTTTGGGGGTTTCGAATCAGTTTCCGGGGTATTCTGAAATCTGAAAAATTACCGGTCAGTGGCGATAAATATGAAATTAATTATCGAACAGATTGATAGTCAGTTTTGGGAAAAATCTAGTCAGTTTTAGGAAAATGCTATCTGGTACAAATAGTCCGGCCATAATAAAAAAAATGTCAGTTTGGATAGAAAAACACTCTGGTCAGCTTCGGTGATTTCAGAAATAATTTTGGAGGTGCTAAAGTAAGGATTCACAGTCATACATACATAAGAAACTACAATCTCATTGCATTTAATGATTAATTTTGTTTATGTTGAAAATGCAGGGGCTTATTGATGCTGTTTCTAAGATATTCCCATATGCTAGTCACATGTTTTGTGATAGACATCTATTCATGAACTTGAAAAAATAATTCCTAGGGTTGACTTTAAAGGATGATTTCTGGGAAGCTGCAAGGTCAACCCATAACAAAGAGTTTTGGATTGCCATGAATAATAAAAAGGAATGGTAGCCTTATGAGTATTTATTGAAGATTCCATTCTATCAATGGGCTAGACATGCTTACTGGAAAGAAGTAAAAAGTGACCATATCACAAACAACATGACTAAAAGTTCCAACAATTGGGTTGGGAAGTTGAGGTTTATACCTATTGTGAAGTTGATAGATGCATTTAGGAAGAAGTGCATGGTGAGGATACATAATAGGTATGCTAAAACCTCAATATGGGAATAAAAAATATGTCCAAGAACCATTAAGTCTCTAAATGCTCTAATTAAACTCTCAAGGATGTTTAAGTTGTTACCCAAGAGAAGAAGCAAAAAGTGACCATATCACAAACAACATGACTAAAAGTTTTAACAACTAGGTTGGGAAGTTGAGGTTTATGCCTATTGTGAAGTTGATAGATGCGGTTAGGAAGAAGTGCATGGTGAGGATACCGAATAGGTATGCTAAAACCTAAATATGGGAATCAAAAATATGTCCAAGAAACACTAAGTCTTTAAATGCTCTAATTAAACTCTCAAGGATGTGTAAGTTGTTACCTGGGAGGAATGATGAATTTGAAGTAGTAGAAGGGCCAATGAGTTTCAATGTTAAGTTAGGACAAAGAAAATGCAGCTGTAACTGTTGGGAAATTTCAAGCCTACCTTGCAAGCATGCTTTGTTGTGCATAGGATACAATAGGGTCAATATGGAGGACTACTGTCATTAGTACTATAGTGTTGACACATATTTGAAGGTGTATAATGGAATTATACACCCTATGACTGATGGTAATCTTGAACCAGATGACGAGACATAAAAAAATCCAACCACCACCATTAAAGAGAAATGTAGAGAGGCCAAGGTGTGTATGAACCCTCATTTTAGTACCCTAAAAAATATTTCTGAACTCACCAGAGCTGATCAGAATATTTTTCTAACTAAACCGACACTTTTTCGATCCTGACCGAACCATCTGTACCCGACAGTATTTTCCCGAGACTGACCGAATTTTCAAAGCTGACTGCCAAACTGTCCCAAAAAAATATTTTTGAACTCACCAGAGCTGATCAAAATATTTTTCTATCCAAACCGACACTTTTTCGATCCTGACCGGACCATCTGTACCAGATAGTATTTTTTCAAGATTGACCGAATTTTCCTCAAAACTGACTGCCAATATCTCCGATAATTAATTTTGGATCCACCGCCACCGACCGGTAATTTTTCAGACTTTAGAAACTCCCAAAAATTGATCCAGAACCCCCGAAAACTAACCCCAAAAACCCCAAAAAACGAGCCGGAGGGTGAGCGGCCCGAAAATCGGGCCACCTTGCAGACGTCCGCGAGGCTCGCAGGCGCGTCCGCCGGCGAGTGTTTGCGAGGCGTGTCGGCGGATGTGCCGTCGTGACTCGCAGCCTTCGCGAGCCACCTTGCGCGTCCGCACTGACGCGTTTGCTGCGAGTCAGTGGCAGATGCGTGTCAGATGCGTCAGGTCAAAGCTGACACGTCTGATGGCCGTTAGGAGGGCTGGCGGCTCCTCTGGCAGATGCTGCGAGCTGAGCTCGCGGACGCGCGTGTCTGCCACGTGCGTCTGCGAGTCCTCTTCGCGGCCGGTTGCCTTTTCACTATTTTAC
The DNA here is from genome assembly GCA_949750685.1 of Vernicia montana. Classification (NCBI taxonomy): domain Eukaryota; kingdom Viridiplantae; phylum Streptophyta; class Magnoliopsida; order Malpighiales; family Euphorbiaceae; genus Vernicia; species Vernicia montana. The sequence goes on along the minus strand of CATKHJ010797186.1, from coordinate 11,861 downwards.
CCTTTTACCCCCCGTTTTTTCTGCTTTTGAAGCCCTTTTTGGTCTTTTTTCACCCCACCTGCTCCTATAAATACCCCTTTATTTTTTCCTTTCAATACATATCTCAAGCATTTGTTGATTTGTTATCCACTTGCTTCTTTTCTCTCTCTCTCTCTCTCTCTAAGTATTTTCCACACTCATTTTGAGTAATCATAATTAATTAATTAATTAAAAAATTAATTTTAATTAATTAATTAATTTTTTTAAATTAAGTCCTCACTCAATTTGATTAATTAATCATTTTAATTAATCACTTTAATTAATTAATCCTTTTAATTAATTAAAATTGGGTAATTAAGTAATTAAAAGCAATTTTCCAAAATCAATCTTGTTTTACGAAACGAAACTTAGATCCGATAAAACCACTCTCCCACCACTTAAATCCACAAATAAGGTATAATTTCTTACCCTCACTCAAACCCCAAATCAAACCAAACCAATTAAATCTGACCGATTTTTAAACCCCTTCCACCTCATAGTAAAATGAAATACGTGGGTTTGATCCCCATTCAATGGGGTACATAGGCAAGCTTGAAATCTAAATCCAAGTTTTAAATCCAAATCCAATCAATCCCCTTCCCCCTTTTATTTTTCATGTAAACTGTAAATTCATGCTTTCTATATAAATTTTAAATTAACGCAATTAGTTAATTATTTTTGGGAGTAAATGAGCGATTTTGTGATTTTTCTAGTACCCATAAAGGTTAGAGGAAATACTCTCCTTTACTTGTGGATGTTTAAATACCTACTTTTTAATTTTTTATTTGTCTTATAATTATGCCATGCTCATGCATTATAAATTGTCATTAAATATTTGTCATTTATGAAATTAATTTTCTAAAAGTCAAATTAAACTTAAAAGCCAAATCGAGATTATTTAAAACCAAAAACCTAATCCCTGAGCTCAAACTTGGTTCGAAGATTAGTGATTTTATCCTTGGGTAAATTAATCTACGATTAATAAATTGGAGTCAAAATGGGTTTTTTCTTAATTTTCTCATATAAATAAATTAGGGTGGCGACTCCCGAATCCTTTTCAAAAAATCAAATCAATTTTTCGAGGCGATAACCGCTTCCAATCGTGAGCACCGAAACCCGTACCTTAACCTCCCTTAAAAATTGCTCTGTCTTTCCTTAAGGCATTTCCGAGCGAGGGGAGGGGCGTTCAAGTGAGGCCTCAAAGTTGGCGACTCCACTGAGGACTAGTTGCCACCCTTTTCAATAAAAGGAAAGCAAAAATAAGAGGATTACTGTTTGGTTTGAATTTTTTCAAAATAATCTCCATTTGGCACTTAAGTTCAATTTGACTCTCATGCATCACTGTACATAATAAAGGCTCATTGCCTAATCCTAGATTTAGGAAAACTTTTGGATGGTGAGTAGCATTGGCTTAACAACTCTCTTTGAGTATGTTGGGAGATAGCGAAAGCGTTCCACCCCGCGATGAATCCCCGATCATTTCGATGGTGTAACGAGCAATCCGTACTGTCAGACTCATGCGAGTCTCTTTGACTCACATGTGGTTAGGTATATTGATGCTCTAGTGGGACGTGGACCCTTAAACCTAACTACCTTTCACCTTTGTGCATGTAATAGCCTTAGCCTTTGACCTTAAGTTTCGTGAACCGTAACAAATGAAAGTTTATACATATACCATGAAACCTTTTTGTCATGCATCATGTCATTGACATACATACATTATAAGAAACTCGAGAATAGAGTCTTCTTACCCTGTATATCAAAATTGGTGGTCTGTCACCAGAATAAAATTGCCCAATAATAAACCTAGTGAAGGGAATCCTTTTCCCGATAAACCGTTGCATCTGTTTATCCTTTCCAAGTGTAAGTTCTTACCCTTTCCTTTTTCTTTTCCTTCGAAGGTACAAATGGCCAATACCTTTGACCAGGATGCGATGAATGCCTTTTTTGCCAGTCTCCTCAAGAAGCAAGAGGAGTCTTTCCAAAACACACTCACCACCGCCCTTAAGACACAAGCACACACCTTCACCAATGCTCTCACCATCCAATCCGCCAACTTTACAAATGCACTCAATACCCAGCATCAATCCATCCTTAACCAAGTTAGGGAAATGACCAATACCACCACTGCTCCTCTACGTACCGAGCCCATTTCCACTCAGGCCGGTACAAGCTGTGCTCCCACTTTCACTCCTCCTCCCATTATCAATCTGACTGATAAGGGGAAGGCTCCTGATACTCTCACTTCTCCCCCTCTGGAATTAAATGCCATTATTCCATCCCCTATCATGAATCTTTTTCAAAGTGGGGACTTTTCTAGCTTTCCAAAAGCCAAGAAGTTAATGGAAAAATTTGAGGCTATGGAGAGGACTCTTAAAAATATAAAAAAAATATGAAGACATGATAGATGTCGATTCTCTGGCTCACTTCCCGAATGCAAGGGTTCTACCTAAGTTCAAGATGCCTATCATGGACAAGTTCAATGGAACCATATGCCCCAAGACTTATATGAAAATGTATGTGGGTGCTATGAGACCATTTGGAGTGGATGACGAGCTCCTTGCTCAGTTGTTTCAATAATCCCTGACTGGAGCTGCTGTGAAATGGTTACTAGATCTCGATCAAAATCACAAGAAAAGCTAGGATGACATTTGCAATGCATTTGTCAAACAATACCACTATAACATCGAGGTGGATGTCACCCGTCGAGATCTAGAGACAACCAAACAAAGATCAAAGGAGTCCTTCACTGTGTTCCTTATAAGGTGGATGTCTAAAGTAGCCCAAATGGTGAACCGCCCCTCCGAAGAAGAGCAGATTGACATTATCGTCAAAAATCTCCTCCATCAGTACTAAGTCCATCTGTAGACCCAGTATCTCCCGGACTTCAAAGCCCTTATTGCCACTGCCTCCAAGATTGAAGATCTGACTCAATCTAGGCAAGTCAAGGATGAGTCCTCAAACTCGAGGTACCGTAGGAACACTAACTACATTTCCAACACCACTCAGTCGGCTAACCAAAAAGGAGGAGAGGTAAATACTGTCTCCTATCATTAGCCAATGAGGTTGGAATCAAGAAGGACCTTCTTTGAGCTAGGCATGCCCCTAAGCACTATTTTCAAGAAAGATTTGGGAGCCCATCTTGTTAAGCCCTTAAAGCCAAGAGCACCACTAATCCTTTTGCCTAGGAACTATAATGCTAACGAGCACTGTGACTACCATCAAGGGCCGGAGCATAAAACTGATGACTGTAAGGCTTTAAGACACAGGATCCAAGATATGGTTGATAGTGGAGATATTATTGCTCCCAAACCCAAGCCTAACATCACCACTAATCCTCTTCACAGACACCAAGGAAATGTTAATTTCATCACCTCTGATGAACAGGAATCTGACCTTGTCTCCATGATCCACCCCACTCTGGATTACTGTTGTGTCTTGGATCTGAATGATTTTGTGGATGAAATCGACACAATTACCCGGAGCGGGAGAGTCCTTCCACCACCAACTCATCCCACTGTACCAAGAGAAAATACCCCGGTCAGCCACACAGTTCCTCCTCCAGTAGAAAAGCTAAAACCCCACCAAGAGCCTGAAGAAGATTCTGTCTTGAAATAGTTAAAGAAGACTCAAGATAACATCTCCATTTGGAGCCTTATTCAGTCATCGTACCCTCATCGCCAAGCTCTTTGCAAGGCTTTGAACCAGTGTTAGGCTCCGATTGACATCACACTTAAGATTCTTGTGGCTTCTTTAACGAGTACTACTAAGACAATGTCTATATCTTTCAACGACCAGGACATCCCATAAGGTGGGGAAAACCATAACCAAGCTCTGTATATTACTGTAATGACCCGGGGCAAAACTGTGCCTATGGTGCTAGTGGATAACGGGTCTACTCTGAACGTATGCCCACTGAAAGTGGCCAGTTGCCTAGGATTAGAGGCAATGGATTTTACTTCGTCTAATCAGGTCGTGCAAGCTTATGACAACACCAAGAGGGAGGTTTTGGGTATTGCTACCTTGAATGTGACCATTGGACCCGTCGCTATGCCAATCTCCTTCCAAGTAATTGATGTCCCGTCCTTTTTCAATCTGCTTCTGGGAAGGCCGTGGATCCATGAAGTCAAGGTAGTTCCTTCCTCTCTTCTCCAGAAATTGAAGTTCCCCCATGGTGCAAATATCATTATTGAGGAAGTGCGAGCCATGATCAATCAAGCTAACCTCAACCCAACCATCCCAAATTCGATCCTGGACCAAACCACTCCAAATCTGAATCAGACCAATCATACTCTAGTCCAAGCCTATGCCTACACTACCTCTGTGCCAAACACCTTTACCCCCTTTAACTCTTCCTCTCCCTTAAATCCTTTTCAGGGTAAATAAATTTTCTCCCATCTAGACACCAAGTTGCTTATGGAAAAATTTGAAGCGATGGAGAAAGCCATCAAATCCTTAAAGCACCGCAATGACCTAATTGATGTGGACAGTTTAACCTTGTTCCCTAATGCCAATCTTCCTCTAAAATTCAAAATGCCTGAACAGTGGAACTTCTTGCCCCAAAACCCATTTGAAGATATATGTGGGGATAATGAAACCTTTGGGACTTAGCAATGAGCTCCTTGCTCAGTTGTTCTAGCAATCCCTAACCGGTGCTGCCATGAGATGGTTCCTTTCACTAGACAAAAGCCAAAAAAGGACATGGGATAATATCTATCATGCCTTTATCAAGCAATATCAATACAAATAGTAAAGTGGATGTCACTAGGCGTGACTTAAAAACCACTAAGCAACTTCCAAATGAGTCCTTCTCCATGTTCTTTACAAGGTGGAAGGCTAAAGCTGCTTAAATGGTAAGCCGACCAACCAAACAAGAACAGGTGGACATCATTGTCAAGAATCTACTCCCAGCTTACCAGGCCCATCTGCTAACCTAATACCTCCCCACCTTTAATGCTTTGATTGCATCAGCTTCGAAGGTTGAAGATTATATCCAAGACGAGTCACCCCAAACTAGATTCTCCACCACCTATCTGAATAGTGATGAAAAATCTGAATCCCATGACCTTTGAGAGTAGGACCGACTTGCCTCCATCCCACCTTCCTTTTCAAGCTGAATCCATCATTATGATCCATATATCTTCACCAAAGTGGAAGACAGACCCTACCTCACCCTGCCTTACCTCTACCTAAGTAGTATGTTTTAAAAGAGTTCAAGCTCAACTGATCTGACTTGTCTGAGAATTGAATCCAAATCCAAATTCAAATTCGAGTCTGAGTCTATGTTCAAAGTCCATGTTCAAAGTCCAAGTCTGAGTCTGTCATTTTTGTATTATTCTTCTATTTTGTACTATCTTCTCCTTTTATAAATAAAACATTTATATTTTTATGCACTTCTCTTTTCCCATCTTTTTTGTTTAGTTGTGTCTAAAAAAAAAAGAGAATAAATAAATAAATCAATGGATTTTGGCAAGCATTTGCATTTCACCATGATCACCAACATGACTTAGACAAATCAAAACTTGAGGTGTTTCTTGTGCCCGCATCAACAGTCGCTTCACCAGCTCCCAACTAAAGGATAGTCAAAATAATAATAATAAAGAAATACCAAATGGTGATCTCTTCAGTTAGAGTAGTCGAAGCTAAAGGCAATCAAATGAAGTTACCCATTACACTTTTGGGTAATCAAACATAACACCTCTACAAGGGGCAACAATCTCAAAAAGGACCCGATGTCCCTACAAGGTTTCTCTTAGGACCAAGATTCAATGACATGGTCTAGACAAAGGTTAGAGTCCCAAGATGAAGGGAAGCGGTAGCCCAAATCATGGTGGAATCATTTTTAAATGCCAAAATTCATTGATTAGCTCGCTAAGTTAAAAACTCGAAAGGGCGGCTTAGGCAGAAATTAGAGCAAGCTCATCGAGTTGAAAACCCGAAAGGGTGGCTCGAGCAGAAGTTAAAGCTAAAAAGAAAAAAAGAGTCATCATGGTCAAATCATTATGTCCCTTATGTCCTTATCCTACATTAAGGGTATATTTTCCTAAATTATCATCCTCTGGTTGATCCCTCATTAGGGGCTCACCTTCCGAATCGTCTTCTGTTAGTCCATCATGGGCATGTCTTCCATATCATCTTTTAGTTAATCCGTCACATTGCCCTTATCGTTCAGTAAGGACATATCATTCCTTTCATCCGTCTCGTCGCCCTTATCATTCATTAAGGGTATATTCTTCAAGTCGTCTGTCACATCTTTTAGCTCAAAAGGCTAAATAACTTTTATCATCCATCCAAAAATATGTCTTCCAGGTCATCGTCTAAGTCAATCTAGTGTCTCCTCAAGAGTCCCATCACTCTAAGAGTTTCTTCAATATCAGATAATAAGATAAATTGTGCTTGTCTTCTCCATAAATCATGCTACGATAGAAAAATCATACAACCTCCCCAACACCTTTCAAAAGGTCCAACCTACCATCATTTTAAACCCAAGCCTCTTTGATAAAATCTCATCTTCCAAGGGCTAAGCCCACAAAAAATCCGAAGTCTCTCAAAGACTCATGATCCTTGAAGCCCAACTTCTTTAGCAAGGCTAAAGTCGAGCCATGACTCCCAAGGCCTATCATCCTTAAGCTGATTAAAAATGGCCTGAACCAGTCAAAGCCCATCCCAAGCCTTCTTAGCAAATTATACCATCCTTCCAAATTTGAGCCTCCTTAGCAAAATCATACCATTCTTTCGAGTCTGAGCCTTCTTGGCAAATCATACCATCCCTTTAGATCCAAGCCTCCTTAGCAAAATCATATCATCCCAAAAGTCCAACTCCTTTGACAAAGCAAAATCAAGCTTGCAAACCACCTCCAAAAGCCATGTCCAGAGGCAGACTCTTAACAGATAGGTCACACAAAGCCAACCTACAATCTTCACATTTGAAAAGGCCAAACCTAACCGAGCCTTCCCACCTAATTTTCTCCAAGGCCAACTCTAACCGAGCGTTCCCTACCTAGTCTTCTCCGAAGCTAAACCTTACCTAGCCTTCCAAAATAATTTTTCAGGCCACACCTAACTAAGTCTTCCAAGCAATAACCTCCTCCAAGGCCAAACCTAACCGAGCCTTCCCTACCTAATCTTCTCTAAGGCTAAACCTAACCGAGCCTTCCAAGATAACCTTCCAGGACACACCTAGCCTTCCAGGCCATACTTGACCTAGCCTTCCAAGAATGACCTCCTCAAAGGCCAAAACTTGACCTAGCCTTGACTTCCTCCTAAGGTCAAATAACCGAGCCACTTTTCCTCATCCTTCCAAAATAAGGGCACACTCTCTCCCAAAAGATCAGCACCCTTATACCAAGTTGACCCTTCATAGGTTCAAGGTATCCAATTCATAAAAATTTTTGCATAGTCAGATACATTTCACACTAAACGGGTCTCTAATCAGAGCTCCTGAATCAAGACGGATCATCAATCTGAATTTCTGAATCAATCTGAATTCCTAAAATGGATCATCAATCTAAATTCCTGAATCATGCAATCAAAGGGTCCTTCACCTAAACCAATCAATCTCAAATCAGACCCATCCTAGGATAGCCTTAGAATCCAAACCTTAAATCTGAATTAGGTTTCCCTTCTATAATCAGACCCATCCTAGGATAGCCTTAGGATCTTTTACCCAAGCAGACCGGGAATATCAATTTCATTCTAGATTTTTCCAAGCAGATCGGGAATATCACTTTACTTCTAATCTAAATCTCCCAAAGATATCGGGAGTAAACACTCTTTTATCAAACAATCCACCCATAAATGTTTAGCAACGATCACCTAGACATCCATATGGTTCTTTTTTATTATCCTTTATCATCACTTACCTTAAAGTCAAACAAATTCTTCACCCAGATATGTATAACCTAAACATCCCTTTGATTCATTTCCTCGCTCCTTATCCAAGTTAATCCCATCTTTCACCCAGAAATATCTAGCCACTGACTTTGATATCCCTTTAGTTCCTTTTCCCGCTTTCATTTATCAATCAACTTCCACCCATAAATGTTTATAAACAATCACCTAAACATCCCTATGGTTCCTTGTGTCATCTTCCTCAGATTCAATCATTTCTCTCACCCAAACATATCCAAAAACCGACTTAGACATCACTTTGGTTCTTTTTTTTTTCCATTCCTTTTTCTCAGGTTCACTATCATCAGAATTGCCTTACAAGCAAGACAATTCTGATGAGGAGGCAACTGTGAACCCTTAATTATACACCACCAAAATTAATAATAATAATAATAAATTCTAAAAAAAAGTACAACCTGCGTTTTTCGCAGGCTGGACTGCGGTTGCCATAGGGCCACCTGCGGCAACCATTTTGCTGCCGTACCGCAGAGGCCCTGTGCGGCAACGGGCCTTTTTTCCTATTTTTTTCTTCTTTTTCCCTTTATCCCACATCTAAACTTCATGAAATCTCTCCCCAACCTTCCCTTATATATAGGGGCCCTCCCACTCATTATTCTTCACCTCTAGACTACCTGGCTTGCTTGATTAACCTTTACATCAAGCGAACCATCCCCATAAGCTTATTCCACTAAGGAACAATCTTCCTAATTTTAAATTTTCTTTTATTTTTATTTTTATTTTGCTATTGCTCCTTACTTTGCAAAGCAAATTGGGTTGTGACTTCCCGAGCTGACCCTTTTCTTGCCGTCCGAGGCTAGTTTGCCGCTGACCGAGGCAAGTCTCCTCCATCTCAAAACCGCTCAAGCGCAAGGTAATCATCTTTTTCCTTTTCCTTTTTTATTTTTATTATTTATTTATTTAATTTATTTTTCCCTCATTGGGATTAGTCTTTTTATTTATTTATTTTTCCCTCCTTGGGATTATTCTCTTCTTCCCCTTTGGGATCCTTGCCTAATTCTTTTCTCTTAATTGATTCACTTAGGTTAGTTATTTAAAATCTGAAATAATTAATTCAACATGATAATCAATTAAAATCAATCAATCAAAACATGATAAAGTGATTTGACTAAATAAATTTCTTCACAAGAAAGGAGACCTGCATGGGTTCTGATTCCCATTCAAAGGGATTCGTAGATATGCTTGGTCCAAGCATCGAATCCAATTAAAATTAACCAACTTCTTCCCTCATCATCTTATTCACTTTAATTTAATTTCTTTTATTACATTGATTTTATTAGGATTAGTTTGGGGAATGTGTGACTTCCCTAGAACCCATAAGGGCTAGAGGAGGTATCTCCTAATTTGAATTTTTATTGTAATTTTAACTTATTTATCTTTCTTTATTTCCTTCTTATTTCTTTTATTTACATAATCATGCATTTATTATATTGTACATACATAATTCATGAAATCAATTTTAACTCACAACTTTATTAAATGTCAAACTAATTAAAATGAACCGAAAACCTAATCCCCGAATCCTCTTTAATTTCGTGGCTAGCGATCTTTTTCCTTTGGGATATAATTGGAGTCAAAATGAGTTTTTACCTTATATTTTCTCAAATAAAAATAAAGTAAGGTGGCGACTCTAAAACACTTTTCAAAATCAATCAATATGAGTCTGAGGGCTTCATCGTGAGTTCAAACCCAAATGAGCATTTTGATTCCCTTTAGCGGATCGAACTGGTGCTCAGGCGAGGCCTCACACATATGAAGCACTGTATGGTCGGAAATGTAGATCACCGGTATGTTGGATGGAAGTTGGTGACAAGCATGTGGAAGGGCCAGATTTGATTAAGGAAACTTTAGAGAAAGTGCCAATCATCAGAGAAAGATTGAAGAGGGCATTTAGCAGACAAAAGAGCTATGCGGATCTAAAGCGAAAGGATGTCAACTTTTCTGTAGGAGATCATGTCTTCTTAAAGATATCTCCTATGAAAGGTGTGATGAGGTTTGAAAAGAAAGGTAAACTATCTCCAAGGTACATTGGGCCATTTTGAGATATTGGATCGAATTGGCAATGTATCATATAAGCTAGCTCTTCCTCCGAGCTTAGCCCATGTGCATCCAGTATTCCATGTTTCGATGTTGAGGAAATATGTGCCGGATCCATCACATGTTCTACAACCTCAAGCAATAGAAGTGGATAAGGATTTGTCGTATGAAGAAATTCCAATTTCGATTGTCGATCGACAAGTAAAGAAGCTTCGAAACAAAGAGATAGCATTGGTAAAAGTTCATTGGAAGAATCATGATTATGATGAATGTACTTGGGAAGATGAACAAGATATGATGTGCAAGTACCCTCACTTATTCTTTGTATAATTAGTGTTTATGCCATGTATATGTAAATTCGAGGACGAATTTTCTATAAAGAGGGGAGAATGTAATACCCCGAGTATTCATGTATGAACTTCTCATTGACTATATGAATGATTTACAGTTGTTATATCATGTGTATTGATGAGTTAGATTGATTAGAGTTGAGAATGAGATTTAAAGGTTTAAAAATCTGCATGTGGAGCCGCAGGGACAGAATAGCGACCGCTACAAGGAAGTTGCGATCGCAACCGTGGACGCGATGGTGACCGCGAACTCCTTTTCTTGAAATTGCTATCAAAATGAACAGTCACGTGAACAGTACTAAGTAGCGACTGCGAAGACCATATTGCGACTGCAATATGAGAATCACGACCACAAGTCTCATCGGGGAAAGAATCGGGAGAACAACCATATATAAAGATTTAAAGCCTTAAAATTCATTCCACCCGATTTTCTAAGTTCTCTAAACTCTTTTTCTCTCAAAATTCTCTCAATCTACTTCTCCTAACTTGAGGAAAGTTCATTTATTGCATTTTTAGAGGAATCTAGGGTTGGAGAACCCATTTCCTCTTCATTTGATCAAGCATTTGGATTAAGGTATGTTAGGGTTTGTTCATCTTTTCTTCATTTCCTTTCAATTCCTCCAAATAGATGTGAGGTTATGGTAGATTAAGTTGATTTAGCATCATTAGCATTGTTAATTAAGTTAAGGTTATAGATTATTGAATTATTGTTATTTCTATGGTTGGGTATGTGTAGCTCCTCCTAGAGATTCAAGAAGAGATGATGATGGATGATGTGACCATCATATTCGCTTGCTCTAGAGATTGATTGCAAGCCATTTTGGATTTTCATTGATTGAGGTGAGTGATTATTATACTATTATGGTTATGTTTGAACCCTAAGGCATAAATGCCTAATTCTTTCATGACCACCAATTGTTTATTGATAAATGTTATTTGAATTATCATTTGTGATATCTCATTTTATTGTATACATGAACCCAATTGATAATTCTCCTTGATATTGAATTGATACCATGATTATTGATCCATTGATAATCTATGTTTATTGTATACCTTTATATTAATGTGAACCGAAAGTAGAAACCCCTTATTCTGATGTGGGATAAAACATTAGGTATTGTGCACAGTGTACTTTGGTGGATAGAGGAAAGTATACATGTCCTGGCTAGGGAGGGCTTGTTGCCCTAGCCGTGAGATCTGATCAATCTTACGTATAGTTGAAGGTATACTCTGAAAAGATGAGCCTCTACTTCTATTTGACATGATGAGTAAGTTCTATGTCTCAATTCTCGGTAATGCCTTTGAGCATAATACCATTATAAGAAGAACGTTAAGACATAGTTACTTAATACTCTTACTGTACTGATATGTTTCTGCTGAACATGATATGTTATTGTTATTGACTTGTCACACCCCGCTTCGGGCGGTGCAACGGTCCTAGGGCATGGGTAGGCATAAGGCCACCGACCACCCGTAGAACCCATAAACAAGACTTCCACATACGGCATCATTGCATCTAATACACACACATCCCCAAGATCTCAA
>CATKHJ010797142.1:0-12187 GCA_949750685.1 Vernicia montana | reverse complement strand
ATATATATATATATATCTATATATATATACATATACATCAAAGAATCATACAAAGTTAATTATGTCAAAGCCCAATGCTTAATTATGTCATTAAAAGCTTTTCTAGGGAACATATAATACTATACTAATTACTAAAGTTAATTAGTTCAATAGTTAATTACTCTATTTTTTAACAAGTCCTCCATTTTCAGAACCTTATAATTTGCTAAGACACTTTCAATAATAATAACCCAAAACTCTAGGAGTGCTAGTAATAATAATACAAAAGCAAGACAAAAAAAACCAATGTAACAGTGATTTGATCTAATAATAGATAGACTGTTTATGGTGAATATATAAAAGGATATGGCTAATATATAAATGGGACCTGGCCTATATGAAAAGCATTTTTCGTAAGTCTTTTCCCTCAAATGAATAGAATAAAAAGCTTACTTCCAAAACTAATTTACCTTATACCTTGTCTTCCTCCCTTCATATTTTGCCAAAGGACCACTACATATCTTTTCATTGTACGCAACTTTCATTGTCTCTTTTGACCATCTAAAGCTGCTATTCCCTTCCATTAATTATAATAATATCTTGTTGGATCTTGTGTCAATTAAGTTGACATTATAGCTATATAGTACTCCTAAATTTATATAGCTATTCACTATTCTTCTTCTTTTCTTTTCTAGACTCTGAAAAAGAGACTTCTATTATGTGAAAACTGAAAAGAAAAGGGAATCCTTCTCTAGTAGTCTTTTTTTTTCCTTCTTCTTTAGGGTTTCAATTTTTGACTTTTAGAATAGTTCTTACATAAGTTAAAGATATGATCTTTAATTTTCTTTTAATTTCATCCATCCCTCAACAACTACAATGTAAAAAAAAATTAAAAATTATGTAACAATTATTTGTTTATAATATAAGTTTATATATGACAATATGACTGTACACAAATGTGACAATTCAACTCAAAATATTAATTATAAAGAGAACTCAAATTCATCTCATCACAAGTATCAAACTATTCATACAAGAAAAGAAAAGAAAAGAAAAGAAAAGAAAAGAAAAGGAAGGAAACAAAAAGTCCCCTAGAAAATGAAACCAAACATAAGATCATAACTTGTGTAATAAACAAATTCATTAACATCAAAAGAGACTTGTCTTCTAGCAAACTCTTGTAACACTTAAGAAAAGTAGATAAAATGCATTTTTTTAGTATATATATATTAAGGTTGATATAATAATTATAAATATAATACCTTTTTTTTTTCCCACTCACCTGGAACAGAAGCAATAACAACATCAAATCTTGAAGCTTTTGCTTGTTTCTTCTAATTCATAGGCTTTGCTTCCTTCAATTCTATTGTCTTGTAATCCTTGTATATTTATATATTATATATAAATATCATTTACAAGGAAACTACTGGTCCTTATTATCAGGCTGTTGATCATGACTTCCAGTATTGTGGGAATTATGGAAAAGTCTAGGGGTTACGCTGAAATGGAAAGGTCTAGCAGATTGGTTCATAGAGTATGGAGTAGTACTTGGAGTAGTTAAGGAATTTGGAAAGAGGTTTTGAGTGTTTGAAGTCAACATCTGAAAGTGGTTTATTTGTGATCTTGGATCAATTTCATGTGAAGGGAAATAAGGTTGTGCTGTTCCTGGTGGACATACTAAAATTTGAGAGCCAGATGATAAAGATAAAGTGGATGGTAATGGCATAGCATTTAGGTTATGGAGATCATGATGATGATGATGATCTGTTGTTTGAGCTGCAAATCCATGGTTTCCCAAATGAGATAAAGGGAAATTTGGATGTTCTAATTGAAAAAAAGAACCATATGGCATTGCATTGTTTATAAAACCACCACCAGCCAATGAAGAAGATGAAGAATGAGTAGGTCTAGGAAACAAAGTACTACTTGATGGAACTTCATTGCTTTCTTCTTGTTTTTTATCCTCTTCTTCATTTGTTTTTGTCCAATTTTCTTTCTCATTCATAGAATCTCTCGCAATTTCTTTTGATTTAGCCTTCAAAAATGCATCACTATTCCAAAAATTTGGTCTTGTTAATAATACACCTTGGTTGTTTTCTTCCAAATTGATGCTGCTGCTATTCAATTTAAACCCTTCTAATCTGTTGGATTGAGAAGCACCAATTTCATGATTGAGGCTAAAGTTCATTGGTGCCATTGGAAGTGGAGGGAGTTCATCAATTTCATGCTTAGCTGCATTGAGTAACCAATCAACAACTTTGCTAGGCTGATTAAGTCCAAGCCTATCTTGAAGATCATACAATTGAATTGCTGTAGGAACTGAAAGCCTAACTCTTCTGTCTCTTAATCCTCTTATTGTGCAAACTTTGCTATGCCTGTCCTTTCCTCCGAAAGCACGCGAAACTCGGACAATTCTTGGATCTTTCAATCTTAACCATGGTGTTGTTGAGCTAGATGTTGATGCCTTGATAACCTTTCCATCACTTGTAGTATCTCCCTCCTTTTTTCTTTGAGAATCCACTTCTTTTGAACTAGTAATCATCTCTTTTGTCTCTCATCATTAGTGCATGAGTAAATGAACTAGTAGAATTATAGTGTAAAGTTTCTTGATGCAATATATCATGATTATTTAGCTGCAGTTCCATTAAAAGAACAAAATAAATCTCGAGCAATTGGATAAATATAATCTTAAAACTCTAGATCTATTCAAAACCCCAATTTCCCTATATTGAAATTGGAAAAGTTAAATGAAGAAAATTCAAGAAGAATAATGAAAGAAGCATGATCAATATCTTATTAGTATTTGATGGGAATTGAAGTTGAGTTTGATTAATAAACCTCAAGAACCCTTATCATAATTCTCAACGAATCAAGTTTGAAAAGGAAAACAACACAATAATAGTGTTCATACAAAGAACAAAGTTAAAAAATGAGTAGTCATGCTAATTGATATAGTAGAAGAAGAAATATATTTTTTAAAGAAGGAAAATTTTAACTGATTTTAGCTAGGTTATACATAATTAGATTTAGGAAAAACTGGACTTACAGTGTAAAGAAAGGTATAGATGGATCGATTTTTCGATCTTTGCACTGCTTTTGTTAGTACCCTTCTGATGAATTACTCAATCAAGCAAGCTGCTAGTTCCTGCATACAAGTTTGAGGCCCTATAACCATAATGTTTATGTTTGCTTTAATTGCAAAGAGAATAAACTTATTGGTGAAGTTGAAGCATTTGAAAGATGCCGGAATTCAACCGACCATGCTCCACGGAGGAAGACGTAAAGGAAAAGCAATGGCAGCTGTTAATCCACGTGGCGTCCCTCGCCATCGGTCAAATAAATGTGCTAGTCAATATCTTATCATTTCCTTTATCACGCATGTTGAGCAATCATTGTCTCAATGAATATTTGTTAGGATTAATTTTTCCATTGTAATTAAGATCAATATATATATATATATATATATTGGAGAACTAATGTCAATTAGTAACTATAGTTAAAACTTAAAACTAATACATAACTAAATTCATCAATTGGGGACCATGATCTGCACATTTAGAAAAGCTGTGAGCTATGCTTTATCGACAACTACAAAAAAAAAAGTTTTATATTTCTGATAAATCCTTATCACTCGGTCGAAAAATGCATGCTTAATTAATTAGTACTCTATAAGAAAAAAGAAAAATGGAACAATAAGTTAAATATAGAAGTGACTAATTAATTAATTAATTAATCACTAATATCTAAAATAATTGAGAAAGAAAGAGTATTAATGTAGAGCTATAAAAAGATATGTGGTATATAGTGTAAGAAGATTGTAGTGTTGATGTGTGTATGATAGCTACTCAAAGACACTATAGACTATACCTTCTTGCACAGTGTGAGGGACCAGCAGCCTATAAAAAACATCCACCAAGATATAGGACCACACCAAAAACTTGTGCTGTGCTGCAGAGAATATGCATGGAGCAACTTGAACTCTTCAAACCTAACAGCTGACACAGCAATGGATTATATTTTATGGAGGAAGAAAAGGAGGACTAACTAGCTTATATAGTTATAAGAAATGGTTTTTGAAAGAAAAAAATAAAAAGAGAAAGAGAAAGAGAAAGAAACGTGTGCAATTTTATTTCTTCTTCCTCTTCTTAATTCTTTCAAAATAATTAACTATATTTTTCCAAATGACAGGGATGTAGTACTTTTGGGGAGGCGGTGTGGAACCCATTTCCAAAACCCTACATGGCTGAATTATTTGACTGTAGCTAGGTGTGGCCGGGGCGGCAGTGCATGGGCGGTGATAAGAATTGTACTGAAATTTTCATCAGAATCCACCTGTGATGACTTTTGCTTTATTATTTTTCTTGCTGTCATTGCTGCTAAAATTAACCGCAAAACAAGTAGAATGATCATATGTGCTGAAATTGTATATTTTCAAAGAAAAAGAAGAGCAGAAAATTGTGGGTTTATATAATTAGCTAGGTTACAAAGATTAAAAGACAAAAGAAAATGGGTGGCCTTCTAAAAATTGCAAATCTCTGTCATATAAGCAGACTCTTTGGATTTTACTTATGTGAAGAGGTTGTTTGCTTGTTTCTGAATATTTTTCTTTGGAGTGAAAAATGCAGGATACTGAAGAAACCCTAAAATGCCTTTTTTTTTTTTTTTTTTTTTTTTTGTTTCTCTGACCAATAAGAAAATGACATGATACTGGAATTTATGGTATTAAAGGTTTAATTATTTAATCTAGCAGCTTTTAGATCTCATTTTTTAATTTGGTGGAAGCAGAAAAAAAATTCTAATTTTCCCCTAAAATTCAATATAACAAAATAAAAGTAAAGCTAGTAGGTCTTCAAAGTTATAAAAAAAAGTAGCAGATAGATTGATAATGAGTTTTTAATTCAATGATGCTATAGTTATTTTTAAGATTGTGAGATATCGAGTTTCAACTCAGTCAGAAGTCGGAAAAAAAAAAAAAGGGAGTAGATGAATTAATGAATATAATTAAATTGCAAAGGTAGATAAAGAGTTAAAAAAAATTTCACTTTAAAAATTTCACTTTTCCAGCTAAAAAATCTTCAGCTTTTCTTTTTTTGTCCTTACAAGTGAAAACATAGTTAAATTTGAAAAAAGAAAAAGAAGAAAATTTATACAAGAAACCCTGTTAGTATATATACAGATTTTTGAAGAGAACACAGAGGTAAAGATAGATGTGATAATAAAATAGGCATTTTCTTTCAAATCTTCAACGACTCCATTATTTAATAAGTGTCCTTTAGAGAAGAGAAAGAGAGAGAGTGAGAGATGGGGTTTGGTCTACAGAAGGAAAGAGACAGATGATAATACTTATACGGGGGTTTTGATATCTTTCTGTCTGGGTCTATAAACAAGCAGTGGTGGGCATATCAAGAAGCCACAGTAAAAAGGTTTCTAACACACTTCTGATTGACTCATCCAAAGGCCACCATTATTATTTCTTAATTTAATGGTCCCCAGATTCCAGACACCCCTTTCTGGGGTTAGCCTTCTGATTTTATTATTAATTTTCTCTCTCTTATTATTATTATTATTTTTTTTAATATATGTTATTTGAGTAACTCGCCATCCTTATCTATATCAATCCATTTCTCATCATTTATGAATTACCCACATTTTAATTTTGAATGCTTACATGTATATATCAAAATACTTGTATAATAATTGTGTTGACCTAGGGACAAAATCTCTTGTTAAGTTTGATATATTTTTTTTTATGGGGTTGATCAATTAGGTAAGTATTAAACTGGTGAATATGTCTAAATGTAAAGTTCAATTTGATGAAGAATATATACCAATTTCCAACATTACAAAAGAAAATAACCCTAAATTAATTCTATAGATCTATTAGGTGTTCGTCCTATCAGAGACATTAATTTCAGTTTGATTCTCTACCATCGGCCATTAATCTTTGGCATATAATTTCTTTCAGAATTTATATATCAGTGCAGTGCATGGCTCTACCACAAATGTGTACACTTTAGCTGTTAAGGAAGGCTAGCCTCCTTTGTGAAAACAAAAAAGAAGAACAACAAACAAGACCCAATAAAAAAAAAAAAAAAATTAAGCCTTTTTTTTTTTTTTTTTAATTTATAATTGTATCTAAATTTTTTGAAATAGTCTATTATTTTTACACCTTAATTTAAAGAATTAGTTTCAAATAATTATATACCCATTTAATTAAAATTGAAATGAAAATTTGCTATACCCATCAATTCTTTTGAACATTCATCAGCAAACTCAATTTCTTCTTTGTCCTTATTCAACATATCCCCAATTTAAACAGAAAAGGAAATCATTTTTAATTTAATCAAATTTGCACAATTGAAATTAATTTTAGTAATATAGACTCATCCCATACAAACCCATTAATATCATTTCGTTCCCAATAGTATATATAGGAATGAAACTCAAATCTTAAGTTGGCATAACTCAAGCTAGCATGTGATCATGAGCAATTTCAAATTTCACAAACATTAATCTCTGATCGGGTCCATATATCAGTGCATAAATCAATTCTATCAACAGCCTCACCAAATTATAAGACTTAATTGTCCATAGCTGAGTTATTACAATTAATGTAGCATATGGGCTAGCTATATTTATGAAACCAAAATGCACTTTTGCTTAATAAGTATAGTCTCACCTAAATCATATCAGCATGAAACAACTTTAACAATAAAAATTTATAGAGTTTGTTTAGCATAAATGAATAAATTTCAAAAACTTTTACGAAATATGTATTTATAAATTCGGATTTTCATATATATATTTAGTATAAATGGAAATTCATTTAGAATTTTATATTATTAATTAATTCTATGAAATCGGTTATACTCATACCAAATTCTACTGAAATTGAAAGAATTTACAAATAAATTCTAAATCTAACAAGAGACACTACAAAATTTAGCATTTTGGGGGACTGTAAAAATTGTCTTATGCATAGTAAAATCTTCCCCAAAATTTAAGGAACCTATTATGTGTGGAATTCCCAAGAGAGGGTGAATTGGGCTTCTAAAATTTTCCGAGTCAATTTAAGACTCTAAACCTAGCTAAGATATGCTAAATGTGAAATTTGTGTGTGGCAAGTTTGCAAATAAGATATACAATAAGTGTAATCTCAAATAGACTTCTCACAAATCAGAGCTGAAGGCAAGGGATCTTTTTTTTGGAATGGTATTACAGATGCTGTAATGAAAAATCATTATTCCTTAAAAGTGATTTCAGATGGATTTCGTTTTTGAGTTGGGAATGGTACTTCTATCAAATTCTGGAATCACCATTGGGCAGGTGCTTTTTGCTCATCTGAAAAATATGCAAGACTCTTCTCTATTAGCTCCTATCCAGATGCTTTCATTTTTGAGATGGGCCACAGTTCCAGTGACGGTTGGCATTGGAATCTCAATTGGCGCAGACCCCTTTTTGTTTGGGAATAGCAAATTCTCATAGACCTCAATGCTGATATTAATGCAGTTACTCCAAGGTTAGACTCCGAGGACAGAATTATTTGGTGCTTTAACTCTAGAGGGAACTTTTCTGTCAAATCCTTTTGTAAACAATTGGAAATCAACAGCTCTGATGTGTCTTCTCCGAGGTGGCCCCTTATTTGGAAAAGCTTATCACCACCAAAGGTAGAACTCTAAGTATGGATGATTCTTCATGGTAAGGTAAATACCAAAGACGGTTTGGCTAAAAAAGGTATCATTGATCCCTCTTTGAATGTCTGTCCTTTCTGTAATTCAGCTCCAAAGGATATAGATCACCTTTACATTCAGTGCATTTGGATTTGGAAAATATGGTGCAAGATATTTGCTTGGTGGAATTGTCTTTGGTGTTCTCCTTCCTCAGTCATCCAATTATTTAAGCAATGGGACATTTACTCTTTGAAAGGAGATTTTCAAAACTCTTGGTGGCGTTTAATTTTCTTCTCTACCTTTTGGTCTATTTGGCTAGAGAGAAACAACATTATATTCAATAATGTTGTCCCAAGTATGATAATCCTAGAGGGGGGTGAATAGGATTATTAAAAATTCTAATGCAAATAACAATCTATATGCAATAAGTTACAATTTTAATTAAATAGCAAAAGGAAATTGAGTTAGAGAAAGTTTAGCCAATATTTATAATGGTTCAGAGCACAATTGCCTCTCCTACGTCCACTTCTCCCAAATCAAACCGATTTAGGGTTCTACTAATCAACCAGGATTACACCTAAAACTTTATAAGCTTAGTTACTCGGGATTTCGCCCTTTACAATAGATTTCACGGGATTTCACCCAACTCACTCAAGATACAATAATTTTTGTGTTTAGAGTCTCACAAGACTACGATACAGGCTAGAAAAATGATTACAATGAAATGCACTAACTTTGATTAAAGAACACACAAAGATAAAAACAAGATTGACTTGGTGTTCAAAAACAGAGTATGATGATCAAAGAAGCTTTTTGATATGAATAGCAATTGATTTTTACTTGGCAAGAGTTCTAGTCTTCTTTTGAACCTTCTTGTATTTATAGGAATGTTTAAATATGACTGTTGGGCACGGATCCAAAAGAAATCTGCTCTTACTTGACTTTCTTGAACTTTCCTCCAACTTCCAAAGGCTATATTTTTTTTTTATGTTCTGCGCACCTTGAACGTGCGTTCAAGCTTCTTGAACCGGTGGTGCATAAGTTTGAAGGCTCGTTCAAAAGCTCTTTGTGAAATTTGAAGATTTTCATCTTTCCATGATGAACGTGCGTTCATCTACTTGAACGTGCGTTCAAAACCTTGAATGCTCATTCAAAAGTGTTCTGTGTATTTTGTTCTTTTTGTGCACATACATGAACGTGTGTTCATCTTTTTAAACGTGCGTTCATACCCTGAAATAGCTTTTCACATGCTTTGATCAATGTTAAATAATTCTTGATGAATATGTAAGTATAATATGAATATATAAAGAGTATTTTCATCAATTTTACTAAGTTTTGTAAATTAAAATACATAATAGGTCAACAAATAATGTGGTCCTTAATAATGAGAATCTTTTTGACATTATTCTGATCAGGTCGGCATATTGGATTGAAGCCAAAGATCCCTCTTTCCCTTACCTAGTGAACCAAGTGCTAATGTCTACAGAATGTATAAAAAATTGGGAAAAGAAAAAAATCTATAGACAGATAACTTATTGGTCTCCTCCCTCTCCCCATACACTTAAATGGAATGTGGATGCCTTTGTTATTGGAAAACCTGAGCCAGCTGCTATTGGTGGAGTTCTTAGGTCCCATGATGGGATCTTTAAAGCTATTTTTTCCTGCCCCATTGGAACCCAAGACTCAAACTCTGCTGAACTTATGGTTATATTGAAAGCCATTGAACTTTCTACTACCAATGAATCATTGCAAAATTCTCATATAATTGTGGAATCTGACTCTTCTAATGCTGTTAGTTGGGTCAATGGTGGTTTTGCTATGTGTCCATGGTATCTTTGGGACACTCTCCATAATATCAAAAGTTTATCCAGAGCCTTTCGCTCTTTCAGAACAGAACATATCTTTCGCGAAGCAAATGGTGCTGCAGATTCGTTAGCCAGATTTGGTATTATTAGATTTTTTTATCTTATAGCTTGGTCTTAACTGTCTACAGTTAGCTTCTGTTAATGTTTTGCCAATTTCATCAATTTTTATTGCTCCAATAACTGCTATTTGATGATAGGATCTGTGGTCCTCAAGGCTCAGAACTTATTTGTGTTTTTGGCTTGGTGCTTCTTCTTTGGTTTTATATACAAGATATTGCCCTCTATTTTCCTTTGACTCATGATTTGAATTATTACTAAGCTAAGTTTACTTGTTCATAATTAGTTAGCTCTGGGCTTATTTCTTATTTATTGGCAGATCCCAAGAAAATCTTTATTTCCGGGTCATCGCTCTTTTCTTAAGAAGTTCATCTATTTTATGGGATAGAGATTTCTCTTGGCTTAGTTTCAATTCTGACAAGCCACTGTTGCAGCTAGTTCCTTTTATATTTTTTGTAGTCTTGTGTTGGCTATTATTGTGCTCATTCCCAAGTATGGATTTACTGGCTGATCTCTTATTTGTATATGCTCTGCTTTTCCCAGCCTTTAGGCTCTTTTCTGTACGTTGTTTGTAATGAGGTTCTGGGATTTTTTTTAACATAGCATTGAGATTATTAGGCTTTTTCGGGTGTATTCGGGTGAGCCTATTGGCTTGGGTAGACTTCTTCTTAATGTTATGTTTTTTCCTCATTCTTTAATTATTAATAATATTGACTCTGATTATCAAAAATATATATATAAGCAAAATAATGTATCAAAGATCAAATATGACAAACTTTAAGAAATAATACATAACAAAATTAAATCACATAAAACAAAATGTATCAGTGTTGAAATTAGATGATCAGAAAATTATTGAACTTTGATTTTTAATAAATCAATTTACAAAAGTAGTTCAAATCAATAGGAACAACAATATATAAACTTAAGTATCATATCATAGCAAATAACACATAAAATAATCTGGCAACAAAAAATACAAGATTTGAATCAAGTAATTTTGCTTTGCTGAAACTGGATGTACTGATAAGATCAGATGTCTCCTGAAATTAGAATGTCAGTAGCAATTTATATATTAAATTAGTTCAACTGAAATTAAAATGAAAAATAAAATGCAATAAAGTGTAAGGGTAGAAAACAAATACTAATATTTATGGTGGTTTGGCACTATCACTGGCGTCCACTTTCATAAGGATAACACTTTGAGAAGTCTCTCCACTAAGTAACTCTTTTCAACTAGTAGAGCAATCACCGATTACAAAGGTAAATTCTAATTACCTAAAATCTAAATCCAAGATTACACAAGTACTTGAAAACCTATAACCCAAGTATTTTAATCTATAAATACTTAAAGGTAGCTAAGTATTTTAACCTATAAACACTCAAAGGTAGCCAAGTATTTTAACCTAAAAATGCTCAAAGGAAACCATGTATTTTATCCACGAAATACACAAAGGAAACCAAGTTTTTTAACTACAAATACTTTGTCATACCCACCCTTCTCCTATAGAGATAGACGTGACATGTCAAACTAACAGAGTCTTTCTTGTAATATCATATTTATGGACAATATAAATTTGTTATAAATATATTTCCCGAGACCTGTGATAACATTTATATACATAAAGAAGATATCAAGGTTAAGGTACCGTGCCAAAACCATAATTAATAAATATGCATCTAAAAGATTGTTAATCTATTTATGTTTTGATTTACAAAACTTAGCAAAATTGATGAAATTACTTATTATATATGTTTATGCAATGCTTATATGTCAATCAAGAATCATTTAACATTAATCAAAGTTTGTTAAAAGCAATTTCAGGGGGTGAACGCACATTCAAAAGGATGAACGCACATTTATGTATATACACAAGAAATACTATTTACACACAATGGTTTTGAACGTACGTTTAAGGCAGTGAACGCACGTTCATCTTGTAAAATGAGAAATCTTCAAAGTTCACAGAAAGTTTTTACACGAGCCTTCAAGAAGTTTGAACGCACGTTCAAGACAGTGAACGCACGTTCAAGATATGCAGAATTTTAAAAAAAATATAGCCGTTGGAAGATGAAGAAAAGACTGAAGAAAGTCAAGAAGATCATATTTTTTCTGGATCCATGCCCAACATACATGTTTTAATATTCCTATATATACCATAAGGTTTAAATGAAGAAGATAACTCTTGTCAAGTGAAAATCAATTACTATACATATCTCAAAGCTTCTTTGAACATCATACTCTATTTTTTTTTTAACACTAAGCTAAATTCTATCTTTTCTTTGTGTGTTCTTCAATTAAAACTAGTGCATTTCATTATATTATTTAGACTAGCTTATATCATAGTTTTATGAGACTCTAAATATAAAAATTATTGTATTTTAATTGTGTTGGGTAAAATTCTGTGAAATTTATTGTAAAGGACGAAATCCCGAAAAACTAAGTTTGTAAAGCTTTGAGTGAATTTTCGGTTTTTAGTGGAACCCTAAATCGGTTTGATTTAGGAGAAGTGGACGTAGGAGAGGCGATTGTGCTCCGAACCACTATAAATCTTAGCTAAGTTTTCTCTAACTCAATTTTCTTTGTTTATTTATGTGTTATTGAAACTTATTGCA
>CATKHJ010797029.1:0-10621 GCA_949750685.1 Vernicia montana | reverse complement strand
TACAACTCCTATAGTTCTAAATGAAAAACTTTCCAAGAGTGATGGCTTTAAGAAGTCAGATGCAATTCTCTATAGAAGTTTGATTGGGAGTTTGCTCTGTATTACTGCCATAAGACCTGATCTTATGTTTGCTGCAAGTTTGCTTTTTGGTTCATAAATTCTCCTAGTGAATCTCATTTTAATATTGCAAAAAGAGTCTTGAAATATTTGAAATACATTGCTGATCATGGAATCTGGTATTTGATAAAAACATATGGAAAACTTATAGGCTATGTGGATAGTGATTGGGTAGGAAGTTTGAATGATAGCAAAAGCACATCAGGTTTTGCTAGAATTCTAATAAGCAAGAGGTTGTGGCACAGTTTACAGTAGAGGCTAAATATATTTCAGCTATTGCAGGTGCAAATTAAGCCATTTGGCTTAGAAAATTACTATCTGATTTGGGGTTTAAGCAAGCTGAATCAACTGTTCTATGGTGTGATAACAAGTATGCCATTGTTATAGCAAGAAATCTAGTGCAACATGGTAAAACCAAGCACATCAAGACAAAATTTCATTCCATTAGAGAGGCTAAAAAAGATGAAGAAATCAAGTTGCAACATTGCAACTTTGAAGACCAGCTTGCTGATTTGATGACCAAAACTTTACCTAAATCAAGATTTGAAGATTTAAGAAGAAAGCTTGGAGTCTCAAAGAAAAATCTCAAGAATGAGTGTTGACAACTGTGAGATTTTTCTTATGATAGTTCAAAGCTAATCATGTTTTTGTTACTTTTGAGTTTAGGTTGTATCAGTATTTAGCCTTACTTTTATCAGTGTTTAGTCTTACTTTTATCAGTGAAAAATAAGGTATAGTTTCATTTGGTAATTATAATTAGTTAACTTGTAAAAGTTAAAAACTTGTATTAGTTGTAATGTTGTACTCTATATATTTCAGAAAAAAATCAATGAAAATTTGAAAAAGAAAAAGAGAGAACTTCTACACCTTAAAACTCTCTCAATTTTTTTTCACTTTGTTCTACAAATTTTTTTCATACCAGTAATAAGTTTGATTTAGTTAATAGAGTAAACCTGAACTTTAAACTAAAAGTTCACATAAATTAATTGGTTAAGTTCGAATCCAGAGCCAACACTTCTTGATAAGGGACAAAATATACCAAACTGGGTAGTAAAGTAAGTTGGGCCCGGCCCAATATAAAATACTTGCAAGCCCATTGATCAAAGTCAAATAAAGAGCCATCTAGTTCGTATCCAAGCAGGAAGCAGATTAAAACAATAAATCAAGCCAATCTATATCCGAACCGGTCAAGGAAATCCATACTCAACTCATGTAAGGATCTATCTCCTATAAATACCTCAAAATTAAATCAACGAAAGGTACATGCATTCTTGCCAACACAAACACAGACTATATTCCAATATTGTTCTTGGTCTTTTACATTGAGCCTATTCACTAACTTGACCGTCGGAGTGGCTTTGCTAGGCACCCCGCCTAGCCCACTTGACTCTAGTTTCTTCTTACAGGTTGCATCAGTTCAATTCAAACTCAACTAAAGGTGAACTATTCTGAACGATCTCACTTCGCTTGGAATTAGCTTCATCACGAGGTATTACATGTAATCAATATAAATATTATATACTGTACAAACTATTATTCAAATAGAAATACCAGATTTATAGTTATAAAATATTGTTATTATTATTATTATTTTTTTTTATACACTAAACAATCAACTTATCATCCTTAAACTTGATAACCTTAAAAATATTACAAGTATCCACTGCATCATTATCATCATCAGTGACTAAATGTATAGAGTAAATGATTACATCAATGACTAAATATATATATAATAGTTAGACTTTTATAAAGTGAACACTAAATCCATAATATACATATTATTGGATTATATAATAGTAAAAGATTAATTTACACGGATATAAACCAATCATAGAATGGTTAAGTCAAACCAATAATATTATTTTTTCAATATTTGAGTGGTCATGATAGTTATCTATAAAGACTCTGATACCATGTAAATCTAGTATTTCTATTCATAAATAATAGTTTGTACAATATACGATATTTATATAAATTACACTAACAAGTAGAGTTTGTATACAAATAACTATAACTTAGGTACACTAAATTAATTTAGATTGCGTATTAGGAGAATAACACTACCCAACAATATCAATAACTTATATCAATCCTTATCAACAACACCCCAAATTTTACGTATATAAATTAAAATAAAAATTTCAATTGAAATATTTCATGACATGTTATAATAGAGGAATAATTTAACTAGTATCATATATTATTATCATTGATTTAATTTAAGTGTTGATGAGGACTAAAAATGGTTATACCAAAATAGGCCATTCCAACTAAGCACAAAACAAGCCTAAACGCTCTAGACAGTAGGCCACACATCAATGAAGAAACCAAGCCTAATCTTAAAATAATAATCAGCCCTAAGGCCTCATTGATAGGCCACCTAGCGTCTTGTCCCAACAGTCACCCCAAACAGCAAGCACCTCGCTCTGCCAGTGTTTTGCCTCACCTACGGATGAATCCACTCGGCTTACAAGGAAAGTCCATCTCGACAACTCCTTCTAAGCTTCTCAAATATGCAATCCCTGACACCTCTGAAAATGAGATTTGGGTCACATTAGCACAAGGCTCCACACTCGATAATTGCCACTGCAGACACATCTCAGCCTATTCACTTTGATCCCCAAGGCGGGAAGCAACATAAATACCACATCTCCTTCACCTTGAGGGAGGAGGCTAGTCTCGGATGGGCTATTGGCCTCATACTGAAGGCCAACAATAAACTAGTTGCACTAAAGAAGCCCAAAAAGCGACCTTCCTTCCACACTAGAAGAGGTTAAACACTCTCACTTAAAAACTAGAAAAATTAGTGGTAGCATCTTTTGTATTAACCCAAAAATTTAAAATAAAGAAAAAGACATATATATATATATATATATATATATATATATATATATATATATAAGAGTTGATTGGTCCAAAAGGGACCAATCATTTTCTTCATTTTCAGACAGCATAAGAGAGAGAGAGAGAGTGAGAAGGAGGGACAGCCCACAAAACCACCGTCGTCCAGCCATCGACTGATGACACGCGCTACATTAGAGGATAACAAAGCTGCCAACAAGTCTGCTTGTAGAAGTTTACTGCCAGAAGCCATCGAAGTAATCTCCATGTGTCATCTGACCACCACACCGATGAGGACTTTACGATGATGATTCCATTTGATTTCGATCTCCTTTCTCGATGAGGTTTGTACCATAGGATTCCTCATTTTTTAGGCTTTCATTTGATACCCATTTTGTCTAAAATGGCTCACTTTTTGAAACTTAAGACTACCAACGCCAATCTCCAGCGAACTCCAGCGAGTGATATATATATATATATATATATATATATATTTATTTATTTATTTATATTTATATATAAGAGTTGATTGGTCCAAAAGGGACCAATCATTTTCTTCATTTTCATACAATATGAGAGAGAGAGAGAGAGAGAGAGAGAGAAGGAGGGACTGCCCACAAAACCACCGTCGTCTAGCCATCGACTGATGACACGCGCTGCATTAGAGGATAACAAAACTGCCAACAAGTCTGCTTGTAGAAGTTTGCTGCCAGAAGCCATCGAAGCAGCCTCCACGTGTCATCTGACCACCACACCGATGAGGACTTTACAACGATGATTCCATTTGATTTCGATCTCCTTTCTCGATGAGGTTTGTACCATAAGATTCCTCATTCTTCAGGCTTTCATTTGATACCCATTTTGTCTAAAATGGCTCACTTTTTGAAACTTGAGACTACCGACGCCAATCTCCAGTGAACTCCAGCGAGTGAGATGTATTTTTTGATTCCCTTTTTCGTGACAAATCAGTGGATATTTGTTTCACCATCAACGATCACCAATGATAATTTTTAATGATTTTTCCAGTGATCCTCCGGTGAGTGTCATTCGATAGTTAAAATTTTATTTTAGATGTTTATTTCGTTAAACTATATGACTAAGTTAATATTGAGCTAGAATTAGCAATGCTTAAGGATTAAGAATCCATAAATTGAATTGAGGAATTAAATTATACAATTAAGGTTCCTAGAATTATAGAGAATTATGATTTGGAATTTCATGTGTAGGCTTAGGTGGGCCGAGGATCGAATGAGTTATATGATATTGAGGTAAATTGAGCAAGATGGAAAGGATATAGCGATTGAGGTAAGTTATAAAGTATATGTTTCTGATTCTTTCTAATCCCTACTGCATTGTTCATGAGGTCCTTTTAGTATGATCTTGACAAGGCCACTCGGGTCAAAGTCATATTTCATGTGTTAATGATCCCATTAGACCCAAGTTCATTGTTATACTTCATTGAATAATGATAAAATCAATTGATTATAAGAACTTATAAATTTCCAGACTATATGTTTATGTATCCTTAAAACCCTAAACTAAATGCATATATGTCTTTCGATTTCAATATTTATTTTATAAATAAGTCATTTGATCTCATAACCAAATCATATGTCTCGATGAATAATAAATCCCATTTGTATATTACTTCTTTGATATTATGTTCTATTTAATTCTAACTTAAGTGTATATAAATTTCTTGATTCTAATATCTATATAATTATATTTACTGTAACCATATTTGTTCAAGATCTATAAATTCCTGAAATATGCTTTTATGATCTATTGAATCTCAAGAACACTATAATCCAAAATGTTCATTGGTATATGATTTACTTGATATTAAGACCTACTTGTATAAATGCTATTAAAGCCAATTGGGCAGAGAACCATGATTTTGTTAATGACAGGCCATTGGGCCAACTGATAGTTATTAATATGATCTTATCGAACCATGACCAAGCCTATGCCACGCTTGACAGAACGCCTATGCTAATGGGGGATAATCTATTAGACCGTGTGCATCAGGACTCGACTGATAGAGTCAAAGTATCAGTGTCCTACCTGGAGAGAACTTATTACTCTAGGCGTATATTCGGCCAAGTATACGAAGCAGGAAGAAGTTACTGCCCTGATGGATTACGAGGGTTCACGGGATGTTTATGGAACCCATATACACACACACACACACATATGATCCTGTGAACTATTAATTAATATACAAGCATGACCCATTATTCATTGATTCATTGATTCAGTGTAAGCCACCTCATTCATAGGCATTTCATAAACTTGCTGAGTTGACGACTCACAACATCGTCTATGGATTTTAGGTTATAGATTGAAAAGCATAGCAGATAAAAGTTAAGCTATAAGCTAGAGCTTCTTAATCTTTTTTCTCCATCAAGATGTACAATGTATAAATGTATGTTTCATATTTTATAATTGTATATGCAAATGTTATAATTCATGGTTTATATCTTTAGATGCTCTGTAGTCATTTAAAGTTATAGTTGTATGTATATTATGGGTTTGTGTTATTGAGGCATTACTAGATTTTTCCTTGTATTTGGGAATGATAGTATAATGATGATGAATAATAGTACTAAATAATTTGCATACGATTTGTATACGATTCAAGTTTTGATCTGGGGCATAATGGGACTTACATGTGAGAATTATGAATTTATTTGAGGATAGTAAGGGTTCTACGAAGTGATCGATGGCTTTAAGCCTACCCATATCCTAAGACTATCGTGACTCTTAGAGTCGGGTCGTGACAAAGGTGATATCAGAGCAAAAGTTATAGTAAGTGTATAGATGATAAATTAGTCATAGAAGTGTCTATGAGAAAGCATAAGTTGATAGTCTAAGAGCGTGCTAGACTAAGTAAACTACGGAGTATAGGATTCATTTTTCGTCAATGTTCTATTTTCTCTCTTAAGTATAGAATAGCGTGTCAATATATCATGATTTGATTCTTCTTCATTCTATATAGTATTGTGATGCCTCTTTAACGAAGACATGGACAAAGTCGTCCTAAAAGAGCTATTATATCTAAAGAGGATGATTGAAAATAAAGTGATGAAATTATGAGATCATATCTATGGACATTTGTGTACAGATAATTTTACTGACCTTATGATGTGTTTGATGAATGTGTACATTGGTTCAAGTTTTTGTAAGATTATAAGGAGTATATTTGAGATCATGAAAGTGTTAGTGTATCTGATTGTAAGGTAATGTGATGCATGGGATAGTTTACCAGCGAAAGACTTAAGGTGAGTTAAATTACATTATTTGTGAATGAATATGATTATGAAAATGTTTACTTAAGGTTCTTAAAGATTAAGAATTGATTTTGTTATGGAAGGAATTCGTGAATGATTAATGAAATAGAATTCACGAGTCTTATATCAATAATGATTTTAATATTAAGGAATACAAAAGAGGATATGCTTAAGATTAGCAATTATATGATGAGGGGTAAAGAGACTCATAGGTAAAGATTCCAATTGTAGATTGTGTGGTTAGAGGATTTTCAAGTATAAATTTTATGAGAAATGCAATATCAAGGATTTCAGTTAACTATGGAGATTCTTAAAGAGTGGAAGAGATAATATGATATTAAGAAATTTGGATAAGAAAAGAGTAACGAGGAAGTCATTTTCGAAATTATGAGCCATTGATAAACAAGGAAAGCTTATAAGTAAGTATGAGGATTTTATTGGTAAAGACGAAGAAGAAAAGAATGGTTAGTGAACTTGAATTGGACTTTTACATAAATCTTAGAAAAGAAACAAAGAGAATAGATTTTCTAATGAGTGATGAGGTAGTGCCTAATGAGTAAGGATGAATTTTGTTGACGAAGACAGACCTTAAGCGTAATAAGGTGAAATAAGTATTATAAGATAGAGCGAAGAGTTGCAAGGCAAAAAGTTATGAGTTAAGCATAACAAAGTAACGAGTATTGAAGTAAAAAGATTATAAGGACCAATAAAGATTTCTAGTTGTAATAGATAGATCTTGATAACAAAGATTGACGAAGCGAACCAAGGAGCTTCATACATAGGAGATGAGTCAAGGTACTTAGTTACAAGGATGCAAATACCAATATGATTGATGAAGCAAACTAGGAAGACTCAATATGGTGAGACTGAGAAAGAATTATTGACTTAGTGGCGAGGCCAAGATATTATATAGGCTTAAGAGAAGAATTGATAGGTTCAGTTTTATATATTAATGGACAACGTTTATGTTCAGTATAAATGAACAACGAATAAGATTTAATTATTCAAGAAAATTCAGTAAAGAGGCAAGATTAATGAGAAGTGTAATAGGATGACACCTCAATATATAGGTAAATAAGATGACGAGACAAACTGTGTAACAAAAATGAAGTCAGAGTAAAGAAGTAAAAATTTTAAGGATGAAGCAGAGTGAATAGATGAACATGATGAAGCGAGGTGAATGAATGAGTTTAGCATAATGAAATGACTATATGGATTCAGTACAATGAAGCAAAGTAGAACAAGATTACGAGGCGAGGAGAACTTTGTTTATATAAACGAAGATGAACAGAGGGATTCGGTATGATAGGGATAAGGAGCAAGCTAAAGATGCTCGATATCGAAGACGAGTTGATATTAAAGAAAGAAAACTAAAAAGTTCGGTATGAAGAGGACGAGGATGAATTAAGTGTAATAAAGTGGGATTAAGTGTTTTTAATGAAATTCGAGGGCGAATTTCTTTTAAGGGGGAAGAATGTAATAATCTAGAAATTTAAAATAAAAAAAGAGACATATATATATATGTCTCTTCTTTTTATTGGTCTAAAGAGGACTAATCATTTTCTTCATTATCAGAAAGCAGGAGAGAGAAAATGCCAGCAGGGGAGAGAGAGAGAGAGAAGAAGAATGAGGGACTGCCATCAAAACCACTGTCGCCTGGCCATCGATCGATGACACACACCACACGAGAGGATAGTTATGTTGTCAACTAGTCTGTTAGTGGAAGTTCACTGCTAAAAGCCACATAGCATCCTCCACGTGCCATCTGACAATCACGGCTGTGAGGACTTTCCGACCACAATTTCGGTTGATTTCGATCTCTTTTCTCGACAAGGTACTGTTGGATTCCTCATTCTTCAAGCTTTCATTTGATACCCAGTTTGTCTAAAATGACTCACATTCATTTTTGACCGGAATCTAACGAAGATCAAGACTGCAGACGTTGATCTTCGATGAAATCAAGCAAGTAAGGTATATTTTTGGATTTCCCTTTTCGAGACGAATCAGTGGATATCTATTTCACCGTCAATGACCACCGATGATAATTTTTTGATAATTTTTTGGCGACCCTCCGGTGAGTATCATTCTATAGTTCAGAATTTATTTTAGATGTTTATTTGGTTAATCTATATAACTAAGTTAATATTGAGTTAGAATTGTTAGCAATGCTTTAGGATTAAGAATCCATAAATTTGTAATACCCTAAGCTCCTTCGAACTTAAGAACATCAAGTATGAGAACTATGAATATGAATTAAAAGCTTAATGAATGAGAGTGAGTCAAACTCATACATATGTGTATATAAGTACGTATGTTTGAATTTTGAATTAATCTTGTTGTACATAAAAATGTGAATATGCTTGATTGGAATATGATTAGTGTTAAGTTATTTAATATTATGTATTTATATTGGTAAAAAAAAAAAGAGTATGTTAATATGTGCCCAAAATGTCAAAATTTCTAAAATTGTCAAGTTGAAAAATGAGATTAATGAAATAATGTGCATGTGAATGTGGGTCCCACTCCACACATATATGTGGCCACCCATGGCTTAAAGAAAATGTTCAAATATTGTATTTTATTTTAAATATCTATTTTACTATGATTTGAAAATAGGAAAGCAGATTTTGGCCCCCACTTTCCATTAACTAAACTCAAATCTCTAGAAATTGTGTAGAAGATTCCATACATTGAATCTTGACATTCTTTACTATTTTATTTCCAACTAAAATATCTTCTTCCACTAATTGAAGCTTCTTAAGTGTCACATCTCACTTTTTGGGATATGATGGTCCTAGGACATAGGTAAGCTTAAGGCCTCCGAAAATCTGTAGAACCTGATTACATTGGGAAACCAGTATAATCCCAACAGTATACTGACAGTACATACAACTTTCCCAGGATACGAAACCTGCAAGCAAATTACACTTCCAATAATTTTCCTCCCTTATATCCGCAACTTCACAGTTAATACAAATCCTCCCAATATTTTTCTCATATAAAATGATTTATTTTCAAGGTTAACCTCGCACATCAATAAATGACTACCTTTATACAAATTAGTTATATTGAATCATTCACTAGCATCATTATACATACTAAATAATTTGCACCACTAAATTCAGAAACTTAGATACCATGGAGCATCTAGACATCACACTAATTTCAGCTACATATGTTCTCTTACCACTAGTTATACAATTATAAGAACATAATATATTTTCTTTAATATATATCCTTTACATTGACTTTTAGCTTCAAACGGATAATGAAACTTGAACTGCACTGATTAATCATTAGTTCTGTAAAAAAAAATAGGGAAGGGGAGTGAGATAAAATCCCAGTGAATATACACTAAACTTGCATGCACATGTGAACCCTTAATTTTGTATCCTCTGGCATACAACCAAACCCTTGAGGCACCTAGGCTCAGTAAACAGACCTCCAGAAGTCGAAATCGCCGAAATTCCAAAAATTGAGAATCTGAGCATCAAAACCTGGGACCTACCCATTTGGCCTCTGAACCATCCTCATATCATCCGAGATTGAATAACGAGCACAATGCAACTAGAATCATGTAAAACGGACATGAAACAAGCGAGAATGGCGAAAATCGACGGAACCAAGTGTCAAAAATTGCAGGGCCACCAAGGTGACCGCACAGGCCTACTTTGGGACTGCACAGCCCCTGTGCGGTTCCAAAGTGGCTCTGTGTGGTCATGCTTCTTACTGTGCGGTAATGGGCTGGTCTGTGCGGTCTAGAAAGGCTCGTGTGCAGTTTTAGAAGGCCTGTGTGCGATTTTGACACTTCAAGTCCATTTTCCCACATTGGAAAATGTGTAAAATCCTCCTAGCCTCTCTACCTATATAAACCCCCCTTTCCCAACTCATTACACACAACATTTGCTAAATCAAAGCTAATTGATTAAAAGCAAGCATTTTTCTATGCTTAGTTCGAAAGAGCTGCCTTTCCTAGTTTAAAGTTTCTGTTTTGGGGTGGTTGTTTGTGGTTTCTCTCCTCAAGTCAGTTGGAGGGAGTCCTAAAGCGCCGTCCTAGTAGCCATTCAAAGGTTGTAGTTTCGTCGAGTCGAGTTAAGGTGGAATTGCGATCCGATCGCCCGCTCCGTCCAAACGTCCCCAAGCCTCATCTTCAAAAGGTATTTATTTTCTTCCTTTTTCATTTATTTATTTATTTATTTGTTTTGAAGTTTTCTTTGCTTCTTTGTTGTTTTGTTTGATTTTGCTTTTCTTTTAGCTTAGTTTCTTTTATTGCTTTATTGTTATTGTTTTCTTCCCTATTCTTTGCATGTTCCCCTTTTCTATTATCCCTTTTCTTTTAGTTCTTTTATTCTAGCTTAGTTATTGCTTTC
>CATKHJ010796974.1:0-22712 GCA_949750685.1 Vernicia montana | reverse complement strand
ACATTACCAGGCAGGAGCGTTCACTACTCCTCTTTTAACTTGCTCAAACACTTGTAACTCATTCAAATCATCAAACACTTATCATATAACTTATATAACGAATCAAATGAATAAGCAAATGAACTTGGGGTATTACAAAGTGGTAATTGCATGTACACTTCTTCTTGCAAGTCTCCATGCAAGAAAGCATTATTAACGTCCAACTGAGACAAAAACCAATTTTGAACAGCAGCAACAACAAGTAAAGTTCTAATTGTGGACATTTTAGCTATAGGTAGGGATGACAATTTTATCCGACCCATCGGGCACCCGCTCCGCCCGAACCCTACCCGCCCCGTTTAGTAAATGGGGTAGGGCAGGTTTTTTAATTTATACCTGAATCGGGTTCGAGTAATATATAACCCGACCCGATTATATATATTTTTAAATATTATATATATTTATTTTTTAAAAAAATTTATAATTTATTTTTTATGTGAAATATAAATTATATTGTATGAATATGTAGAAAAAAAATAAATGAATATATATATATATGAGAAAATAAAATTAAAAATAAAAAAATAAATATAAACGGGTATACCCGCCCCGTCTCGTCTCATGCCCCGGCCCATAGCGGGGCAGGTAATTTATTTTTTAAGCGGGTCGGGTTCGAGTTTTACAAAACTCATCCCATATCCGACCCGCTGTCATCCCTAGCTATAGGTGAAAAAGTATCTAGAAAATCAACACCCTCTTACTGTGTATAACCTTGGGCTACCAAACGAGCCTTGCATCTTTCAATAGTTCCATCAGACTTATACTTGACTTTATAAACCCACTTGCAACCTATGGCTCTTTTGTTTGCAAGCAAATCAACTAAAGACCCAAGTATTATTATCTTGTAAAGCAGTGATCTCTGCTTGCATAGCATCTCCCCAATAAGAAAATTTCACAGCTTCATTGTAAGATTTTGGTTCAGATATATTATCAATTTGAGCAGAAAATGCTCTATGAGATGGAGACAAAGTATGATAAGATAGAATTGTTTGAAAAGTGTGAGGAGTTGAAGGTTTTGTTATTGGTTTGGTTTTCTTTACACTACAATGATAGTCTTGAAGATAGGCAGGAGAATGTCTTAGTCTAGTTGACCTTTTAATAAGAAGAGAATTAAGATCATAATCAAATTGATGAGCTGAAGGTATAGAGTGAGGAACAGTTTGTGAAGTACTGGGTTGATTATCAAGAAGAGAAGAATTAAGATCAAGAGGAATATAAGAAGGAACTGAAATTAGTAAAGGGGAATGATTACCATTACTGGTAAGATTAGATGGTGAAGTATGAACAGGTTTAGGGATTGGAGAAACACTAGGTAATGTAGTGACAGGTCAATCACATGAATCTTCCAAAGAACACATTGGTAAATCAGAATCACTGTGTAGATGAATTGTGAATTTGAAAAGGAAAAATGAGTTCATAAAATAGACTAGAGATAAAAATGTGTTTAGTATTGAGATTATAAAGTTTGAAGCCTTTTGTAGAAGGAGGAAAGCCTATAAAGACACATTGAATTGCTCGAGGATCAAACTTGGATATGTTATGATCAATAGAAGAAGAATGTGTAAGACAACCAAATGTTCTCATATGAGTAAAAACAGGGCTTTTGCCAAAAAAAAAAAAAAACTGAAAAGGTGTAAGATTATCAATGATTGGGGATGGAATTCTGTTTATAATAAGTTAAACAACATTAGAGACACAGTCAGACCAGAATTGCAAAGGAACATTAGATTGAAATTTGAAGGCTCTAGCAACATTCATAATATGTTGATGTTTTCTTTCCACTACACTGTTCTATTGTGGAGTGTAAACACAGCTTGTTTGATGTATGATTCCCTTAATGTGAAAGAAATGAGGCATGTGAAATTAAAATCCATTATCTGTATGAATAATTTTGATTTTAGAATCAAATAGGGTTTCAGCAAAAGCAATGAAATTCTGAACTGTTTGATTGACTTCTGATTTAGTTTTGAGCATAAACACCCATGTATATCTACTTTTATCATCAACAACTATGAAAAATACTTGTGACCTGTTGTGAAAAATCTGCAAGTGCACATGTCGTGAACAAGTAATATAGTGATTTGAGTATAGTGTCGATCCCATGGGAAAGTGTTGACAAATACCAAAATTAAGAATGAAAGAAATAAGTAAATTAAAACTAATATAGGAAAGTTTAAATGATGAATTAAATATATGTAAAAGGTCTAGGATTTAGACTTAATCAATTAATTACCTATGACTTCTCTATGTTTTCTAGATTGATTTTTAGCTTATTGGAATTAATGATCAGATTTTCCTAAATTATATGATATTCTTTTTCAAGACACAACACAAATATTCATGTTAATCTTATGTCTACTCTCGTGATCACAAGCAATTAATACAAATCCATTAAGTTTTATGAAAATCCTTAAAATAATCACAAATAAGTATTCTTATCTCTATGTAACACATACTCTAAGATTAATATGTGTTCTTATCTCTATGTAACATATACTCTAGGATTAATATCTCAATGAACTAGTATTATACTTTCACTCTCGCTAATTTACATAATACATTTAATTCATGCAACTAATGGCCAGTTAATCACAAGCTTTAAGCCCTAAGATAAAAAATTAATTCCAAAAATCAAAATCAATCAATCAAAAATAGATAATCATAAGTAAATCAAGAGATTACCTTTAAATTTTATGAAAGAATTAGATGCTTATAATTAATAAAGAAGAAATAATGTACAAATAGTTTTTAGAAGAGAAGAAAACTTGATAGAAAGAGTAATATAAAAAGTCTTAGAAAGAGTTTTAATCCTCCTCTATTTATAGGCAATAAATTCTAATTTTGTAAGGTTTAGAAAGTGCTTAGAATCCTTAAAAAATCGAAATACTAATCAGCCCTCGAAATAGATTCGAATCAGAAACCAAATCTCTTTAAAACAAAATAGTCGTGTTAAGCAGTAATTTTCGAATATCAGATGATTGAATTAGGCTTTGAAATCTTCATGAGATTTATATCTCTTTCTCTTAACTTTCCAAAACATCTTGAATTGCCTCAATCCAATATATGTAGTTCAAGTTATGATTAAAATACCAAAAGGTGTATGAGCTGTCAATGCCTGTCAGAAGGTGCACGACCATGCACCATTCACCTTGCACGGCCGTGCATAATTTTTCTCGACTTTTGGCTTTGAAACATGTTGGACAGAACCAAAATTTTGTGCACGGCTATGCACCAATGATCATGCACGGCCATGTATGTCTGAAACCCTCTTTATGCATTTCTTTTGCTTTCAATTTGCCTCCGACTTCATTTCAATTGATCTTCGAACTTTCGAATTTTTCAAAATTATATAGAAACCTTCCAAATAACCTAGAAAAACTTGAAACAAACTAAAAACAAAAAGGTTAATAAAAACAAATCATAAACTAAATATTTGATGGATTAAGATTAACAAATACTCTTATGTATCTATCATAATTTAAGCTCATCATGACCATAATGAGAAGTAACTCTAAATGGCCCCTAAACATCCATATAAACCAAATCAAAAACTTTATTAACAGTTGAAGTGCTTACAGGAAAAGAGAGTTTTCTTTGTTTTGCTAAGTGACAAACTGTGCAATGATCATTAGAAGGAAGAACAATGTTTGAATCAATTGATTGTAACAATTTTAGCCTAGGAATAGAAAGATGTCCAATTCTGAAATGCCAAACTTGAGCTGAATCAACAGACAAAGTAAAAGAAGTATTGACAACAGAAACAATAGGAGTGGAAGAATGAATTGGAGGCTGAATCAACTGATAAAGACCATGGATCTTCTCAGCTAATCCAATCATCCTCGAGCACTGGAGATCCTGGATTAGACAAAGATTGAAATGAAGAATTAAGCAATATCTTTTAGAATTGGTTAATTGACTGACAGAAATCAAATTAAAAGAAAAAGTTGGAACACAAAGAACATCATATAGAATCAAGTTAGTTGATAAACAGACTATGCCCATATGAGTAACAGGAACTTTTCTACCATCTGGTAAATGAACAAAAACATTATGAAGGACTTTATAGGTGTGAAGAAAAACAGTTGAGCACACAATGTGATCTGTTGCACTTGTGTCAATGATCCGAGGAACTTTCTGTGAAAAACTGAATGAAGTCGAGAAATAGTATTAACTAAAGGAGAGTATTTAATATGTATACATGTACCATCTGGAATGTGTTTAAAAGCAGCAGTAACATTATTTGCTTAAGGAATAGCAGGGCTCTTGGTTGATTATTGAAGTAACTGGATCAAAGTAGCATATTGGTCAGAGGACAATTGCATAGATGGAGAATGATCTTGTTGCTTAACAGCAGAACTAGATCCCAAACTCTCCATAGCATATGAAATGTTGGAGATCTCTTACATATGAGAAGAATCACTTTCAGCTTGATTCACATAACTAGAACCATGCTTGTATTTAGACTTGAAACCTAGTGGATATCCATGCTTTTTATAGCATCTGTCTATTGTGTGTCCACTATAACCACAGAATGTGAATATTGGCTTAGAATTTTGACCATAAGAATTGCCATAAGAATTTCCAGGCTTCCTATTAGCATTGCCTTGAAAGTTATTCCGTGGAGAAAAATTATTTTTCTTTTGATAACCACCAGACTGTTGATTACTAGAATTACCAGAACTACTATAAAAGACACTTCGTTTTGCAATCTTAGGCACATTAGATCCTATTTGCCTTTCATGTTGAAGAGTTAGAGAGAACACCTCATTGATGTTAGATAAAGGCTCTATGATCATAATTTGTTATCGAATAGCAGCAAAATTCTCATTAAATCCCTTCAAAAACCTAATCACATAGTCACTTTCTTGATATTGTTTGACAGCCTTGAGCAAAATTCTCATTTAATCCCTTCAAAAACCTAATCATATAGTCACTTTCTTGATATTGTTTGACAGCCTTGAGTGCATTACAAGTACATCTTAGATCACATGTACATGAAGGTATTAGCCTAAGATTTACCAATTCATCCCATAAAACTTTCAATTGAGTAAAATAATCTGTAACAGATAAGTTGTTTTGATGAAAATAATAAAGCTCTTCTTGTAAATCAGAAATACGAAAAGCATCCCCTTGTGAAAACCTACCACCCAAATCATTCCATACATCTATAGCATTATTATCAAGCCACATAATGCTTTTATGAATAGAAGGAGATACAGAATGATAAAGCCATGAAAGTACCTTGGTATTACACCTCTCCCAATTGCCAAACGTAGCGTTGTCCTTTGATGGAACAAGTATGCTGCCGTCTACAAACTTCAATTTGTTCTTGGAGAGAAGAGCCATTCTTATAGCCCTTGCCCAAGAATGATAATTCGATCCACTGAGAACCGGTGAAACCAATGCAATACCAAAGAAGGATTTTCATTGGAATGTAGATAATACGGACTCGAAGATAGCTGAGTTAAAGAGTTCTTTAAAAAAAAATTCATCATGTGTTCAGTAACTCTTTTAATTTTTTTTTGCTATGTATGTATGAAGCAATTTTTTTAAAAATTAAGCCACCTAAAAATATATATATTTTTTTCATCTCATTATGTTTTTGTATGTCTTAATTAAAGTTTATAAATACTAATATATCTAATATCTTTTTATCATTTTTTATTTGGCTCAAGTATTTTATTAATTTATATTAATTTTCAAAATTAGTATAAAATAATATTTAAATTTAATAAAATAATAATAATAATAATTTGTATGTGTTAAAATTATTTAAGAAAATATAAATTAAATAAACAAAATTTGTGTAAAATGCATCTCCGACTAGTTAACTTAAAACTCAATAATTTTTATTTCTTTCATAGAATTTGGATTAAATTTTCAGGGACAAAAATGTATTAGTTATTTTTTTAAAAAAAATTAAAATCAAACATATACAAGCTTCAATTTATAAAAAAAAATAATAATAATTATTACAATCTGTTTTATGGAAAACATCAACAATTTTTCAACATTATCCAAAAAATTAAGATGAATAATTGTAAAAATATTTAATTTATGTATGATCATAATTGAATTGCAAAAATAAAATAATTTCTAATTAACTTTCGCATATATGCTCATAAATTGTAAATATATATATATATATATTAATTAAGCATAATCCAACAGACATAATTATAATTCAAAAATTTTCTTTTCGGTACATACATTCGTCGCCTATGTCTAAATCCTGGATCCCGCTAATAATCATGCACAGCTATTGTGTCCATATCCTACAACATTTATATTGATCCTCAATGCAAATCAAAATTGCATATATTCCTTAATTTACATCTTGTTAATTATAAGATTTCTTACCTATAAATGAGAAATACCGTACTTACTGAATCACCACTCAACCTCAACTTTGGTGTATTCTGAGGTGTGGTCTAAATACTGCATATATGATATGAGTAAGAGAATCATATTCTCCTAATGTTAAAATTTAAAAAAAAAAAAAAAAAAAGGAAGAAGAAGAAGAAGAAGAAAGAACTAAACTAACATAAAAGCTAAAATTGTAGTGTTAATCATCAATAGTTCTCTTGTCAGACAATGTTCTTTCAGTCATCCTGCCCGCAGATAGAGTGCTCTTGCTCCCACTACCAGCAATTTTTCTAGGAACTGACCGCTGCATGATCCGGATGGGAATGCCACCCAAGTCAAAGTCTTCCTTTAAAGACTTTGTTAAAAACCTGAGGTCTGTATCTGAAAGTTGAGTCTTCCCACTTGTGAAGGCAACAAAAGTCGGTGGACGTGCCTTTACCTGGGTGAAGTACTTGATCTTGGGTTGTGCAGCCTGATCTTTCCAAGAATGTCTACTCATAACCTGGGTAAACAGGCAAACGGAGAGTTCTATTTAATAAATTATGCATACCGGTGGTTTGCAAAGTGGAAATGGAATGAAGTAAGCCACTGACCTTGCGCAACCATCGGTTCAGCCGAGAAGTGGGTAATCTTGAACACCATTTTTCATATGTATCAATGACCTGACGCATGACAGCTATCCTGCCCCTCCCCTCTAATGCTGAAATGAATACAACTGGTATTCCTGAAACCTGCATAAAAAGCTTAATCACCTATTATATCCAAAAAGGCATCCAAAGAATATATTAGTTTCAGTATAACCAGATTATTTAACCAACATTAAGTTCTCTTGCTAGGAATTTTCTTGTACCAAACTATGCATTGTGCCCAAAAAAGTCACATGGAAATATATATTCATTCACTTTTTTAACCAATTAAATAATCTTTCATTGATTCTATCAAGTACACCAGAAGTAATGGCAAGTCCACTTTCTTCAGTAGTTCACATCTTCAAAAGCCATAGAAAGAAAGTGAGGTAATCATCAATCCAAAACTCAAATATGTACAGCACAAGTTGCACTGGCAAGGCTTTGTTTGCATTGATGTCACAAATGCCATTGAGAAAAGCCCCTTGAACTTTTAAATTAAAAGCAATTTTAATTGCTTTAAGGTGCCTTTACGATGTTTCGTCCAAAAAAAACCAAAACATCACCAAACCAGTTTTTAACTGTTGGAAAAGTATCCAAAAGAATGCTCTACCGCTTTTCAAAAAGCAATTTCAAACACAATACTAAAACATTGAGAAGATTAATCATTTGGATGAATCACTTCACACAAATTTTATGAAAAAGAAGGCGGAAAGAAACTAGTTAAATCAAGAATACCATATCACACTTTCCCAATCAAATAATTAGCTATGTTATCTCTCCAGGACGCTTAGTACTACTAACTCATTGAAGGAGGAATATACTAATCTACATCCTGATAATAATAAAAAGCACTTATTAGCCTTTCTTCAATTCCCACATAACTATTGAAAGCAGACAATGTATAAAATTTTCTTATACAAGCATATGCAAACAGAAATTAATTATGGCAAGAACCA
This sequence comes from Vernicia montana, assembly GCA_949750685.1. Lineage (NCBI taxonomy): Eukaryota > Viridiplantae > Streptophyta > Magnoliopsida > Malpighiales > Euphorbiaceae > Vernicia > Vernicia montana. Next base: position 14,722 of record CATKHJ010796974.1, on the reverse strand, counting down.
TCAAACATGGAAAAATAAATACAATTAGAGCAAATCAAAGAAAGGACCTTTCTTGACACAACTGAAAATTGGTACAAGTGTAATAAGAAAATGTATATACAGGGACCAAAAATAACAGATATTAAAATTGAAAGTACACAAACCTGCGGTATAACTGTCTGAATTTCTAAAGGAACAGCTTCCATGACCTTCTCAAATAACTTTGAATTCTGTTTCCCTTTCAGAAGATCCATCTTGTTCACAATAACAACCAATCCACGCCCTTCTTCCACAGCCCGTCTTGCTATAACTACTTCAGCATGTGTCATGCTACGTCTAGCTTTTGCAATCTAATCATCACATATATGATAATGCAGCGGACAGCAGCATTAGTTAATGAGAAAATAACTTCTCCAAATTATAGTATTCTTTATTAGGTATTGTTTTAGCTATTATTATGACGTTGAAATTGGCTCTGATATTTGAAAATGAGTCTCCACCCAATTTGGTGACAAAAATGGAGGCTCCAAAACCTTCAACTTTTACTATCTTTTCTTTTTTTTCTGATACTTGAAACTATATGAGGGTGCCAAAGAGGGCAAGCAGTATTAAATCATAAGCATACAAAAGAAGGACCAAGAAGTTTCAAAGTAAAATTGATAGTCTTATCCACATTGTTCATATTTTTACTCTCCATCAAATACAGTGCATCTCAAAGTCTAGATAGGTTAATACATTGTCTCTGTTCTCTCTCCTAGGGTGACCATTATTTGGTTTAAATTGAAAAAAACCGACCAAATCAATGTTTTTGGTTTTTTAAAATTTTTTTTGATTAGGTTCAGTTTTAATCTTTAGTAACTCCAGTTATTTCAGTTTGGTTTTGGTGGCAAAAAACCAAAATAAATTAACAAATCAAATGATATATACAAATATATTATGTGCAAAACGTAATTATGTATATTAATATAATAATAAAAAAAATATATTTTAATATATATTGTTATGCATATGATATATATAGTTTTTGAAATTTCAATTAGTTCTATTTCAGTTCATTTTTAATATTTTTACTACTATGTGGTTCAGTTTGGTTCATTTTCCTCCTAGAAAATTTTGATTATTTCATTTTTATGAAATTCAAGCCAAACTAACCGAATGCTCACCCCTACTCCCTCTCCCGCCCTGAAAACCATAAGAAAAAAAAATATATAACAGGCATAAAGGACAGCAAAATATGCAAAATCACCCCTTCTGCATCAAGTACTAAAGCAACCACATGAGCTCTCATCAGATTTTTTCTTGATTGCATTACACTCAATGATGATGGTCCTTTCTCCTTCCCGGTCCTATGCAACCAACCTGCAGTGTCAACCTGAATAAAAATTATACTGGATAAATTACCAATTTAAACTTATAACCAAGGGTGATAACACAACAAATTAGAGCCAGAATAGTGATCTGGAATTCACTGGCATTGTTGTATCTAGAGCCAAGTTTCTAATGTACTTCATTTGATAATGTCTGCATTATTATCAGCTAGATTCCACATTATATCCATAATTTCAGGTCAATGCATGAAATTAAAGTATAAACCATAATTAATGACACTTAAACCATAATTTGACCAAAATAATTTCTGGAATAAAATTCAAATAAAATCTTAATTAGGACTATGTTAGAAAATGGAAAGGTGTAAATTGATGCAAATTGCAATTCACCAAATGCCCAAACATAAAAATACAAAGGTTTGACTGTTGAATAGAATTTCTAACGAGAAAATAAGCTCTTCCTCTCATCACAATCCCAATGTCAACAATTCACCCACTATAGCAACAGCAAAAGGTCTTTCAAACAAGCCAAGCACACCGTGTCTCGCTAAAGCATATGCTCTTGCACAGAGCCTGCCTGGTTCCTAAAAATTTGGGATCAAGTTCACTTAGAGACTCAACCCCACTGCACCAGCATGCATTAATTATCCAGTTCATTATGGTGACTTAGCACCCTACCATTTTTCACTCTTCAAATTCCTATTCACTCTCTCCTCTCCATCACCCACAACCCCCCAGCCCCAAAACCCCCTTTTCTTTTGTTTTGTTCCTCACCTTAAGGGGGAACAGAATAGCACCAGATCATTGACAACATTATTTCACTATTAAATAATCACACATGGTAGAGGAAGTGGATGTTAGCATTCCAACTAATTTCCATGCTCATATGGGTACCATTCAACTCATTTTTTCCATTAGTCGGTTGATACACATTGCACTGTTATATTAAAAATATAATGTGCAGAAAGTACGATAGGTACATGAAGGATTAAATTGAAATTTAGATAAAATTGGGAGGGTTAACATGCAAGTAAGCTTAATAGATGGTAATGGAAAGATATTAAAATAAAGAAGAAAAAAAATAATGAAGACTGAAAACAGATTGAGAATTGTTGCAGCTGCAGCAACACATGGATCTCTTCGCATAGAAACAAATAGTTACTTCTAAAGCAATAGTGAAAACAGATGAGATTAATATTCACACTCATTAATCGGGGATAAGCTCAAAATATGACACAGATAGCAACCTCAAATTTGAGACTTTTCATCATTCTTGACATATTTTTGTCTTCATTAACACAAAAGGACAGAATACTTCAAAATTTGAACCACAAATCAAACATTGGAAGCAAAAATACCTTGAATATGCATGATTCACCAAAGCAATGACTCGAGAATATCCTAACAAAGTGCAAGTTTTGATACTCACCAAATATATAGTTCTCCCTTGAAAATTAAAATGAGCTCTAATAGAATCTCTAGTCAAACCAATCTCCGGGCCTACAAGCACACGTTCTTCTTGTAACAAAGTGTTCAGCAAGGTCGACTTTCCAACATTAGGCCTCCCTACAATAGCTAACTGCAATGGCAACTTAGAGTCCTCAACCTCACTCGAGCTATCATCTTGACTGGCATCATTGCTATTGTGTTGATAACAATTATCTAGAATTCATAAAAAATACAGAGTATGGTTAAAAGAAGAACTGAGAGGATAATATGTACTCGCTACTCAGTCCATCAACAAAGCCATTTACAATGATCAGGTTGGAGTTTGTCAAACTGAAAGCCCTCCCTCTCTCTCTCTCTCTCTCTCTCTCTCCCTCTCTCTCTGTCTCTCTCTCTCCTCTCTTAAGCTTAGGAACAAATATTTTTATGTACTCGCTACTCAGTCCATCAACAAAGCCATTTACAATGATCAGGTTGGAGTTTGTCAAACTGAAAGCCCTCTCTCTCTCTCTCTCCCTCTCTTAAGCTTAGGAACAAATATTTTCTTAACAACTAACCACCTTTCTACCAAATCTAAAAAAGAAAACCCAAGCCCAAAATACTGAGAGTACATAGCATTTTAAGGACAGAAACCAACCACACTTCTTTTTTCTCATACAACATTCTTAAGTTTTGTGGTCTACTTATCTACATGATTATATTAAACAAGTTAAAACAATGAATGCTTCTCTGCAGCTTTGAATAATCAATATTCTCATGAAAATTCTTCAATGTAGCATCAAAACCATTAGTACAAACTAACAAGGTTAGCTTCCTATGAAATACTTAATGAGAGGGTGAACAAAATGAGGTTAAGATATGCTTGGTATAATTATTCTAACACATAGAGAGAAAGAGAGAGAGAGAGAGAGAATATTGAATTACAGAAAATGTTCACCCATTCTCCAGTGCTATAAAGAGATGTTATTCGCTTTACTATCTACAGCATCACTCGAGCAGATACATTCCATTTGGCCAACCCGTAGGACTCCATAGTATTAAATTCTTTGCTTTTGTTGGTTTATCTATTTGATCTAGGCCTATGAGTCAGTATTAATGTGGCATCTACAAAAAAATTATTGAACATTTTACACTGTTTTTCCAAACAACTCACAAACTTTGATCATTTAGCAAAGAACATTCTACATTTTTGCCACTAATTTTATGAATTCTAGAGGAAAAAGAAACATCTTCTTTGAAATTGATGGCCCCTAACTTCTTTAGTTCCTTTTGTTGCCTGCTGGTTATTTACTATTTAATTAAAACAGTACCAAAAAAAAAAAGGAGCACCCTACTACATGATCCGTGTTTTAAATAACAGTATTTGTTGCGGTCATAGTATCAGGCAGTATCAGCTGGTGCTACAAGAATTCTAAGAAAATAAGCCAAATAACTTCTTCCCACTTTTATTTTCTAAAGTAACTATTATTGAGACGAAATTATGACTTTCTAGTTTATGTAATTTTATAAATCCTCGTGCAAGTATTGAATTTATGTTTTAAGCATGTACTGGTCAATGCATGTGCATGAATAATTATAATTGAACTGACTAAATAGATGTCCAGATCACAGGTCTCAATATCAAAATCACATGAATTAAAATGAGAACTCCTTCCTTTTTCCATACTTGCCTCACAAGTAAATTCCTTTCCCAAAGATCTCATGGCTGAGCCAAAGCACCTTTAGGTAATCAAATAAATGTTATGCAACTTAGAAGCACTTCTTGAATGCATGTGAAAAACTCCAAAATTTTTCACAAAGTAACGTTGATTCATATATATTTTTATAGAAGTTACAATCTTGAAGAACAAACTGCAACAAAGAATTATAATCTTGAAGAACAAACTGTAACAAAGAAAAGGAATACTTACTGTTCAGGACTTTGAGAATATAATCCTCAAGCAAAGGCCGAAGAGCATCATAAAGTGCTGTCATACCCAGCCCCGTCTCAGCAGATATGGCAATAGGATCCCCAAAGCCTAGTGAACGTGCTTCATCAGCAGCATCATTAATAGAGACAGTACCATCGCAAAGTGATTCAGATTTATTCATTGCTACAATAGGATTAATTCCTGGTGCATGTTTGCGCAACCACTTTCCGACCTCCACATCCAATGGGTGCAATCCAGCTCTGATCAAGATATAACACCAAGAAACGGTAAGAAATTGCATCCCTAGGTATTAACTTGCAGTGACTGATACTCCATTGTTTTAAAGGCAATGTCTATGGAATGTTTCAGTTTCTTTAAAATTCACATGCAACAAATTTACCTGGAATGTAGGCATAGAAAGCTGTACACGAATATTCATGCAGCCAAAAATCCAAAATCAAAAGCAATTTGACAAATCATAGTTGTAGAACATATGCTGTATTTTGCATATATACAATCACTTTTTGCAATGCTGTACTTAGTCACAAAATCATTAACAAACTTTCCCAGACTTATTATCATCTTATCATATTTAAGTAAATGTGTAACATGAGATATAAACTGACCTCACATCTATAAGGAATACAGAAAATTGAGTCCTTGCTAATACATTTGCAGTCATGCTCGCTGTTCTCTGAAGAATAGACCCTGAAGTTGCTTCTGTTTCTAAGCCAGCTGAGTCCAACACCCGAAACCTCAGATCACCCAATTTTGCAATGCCTTCTCTAATGTCTCGAGTAACATGATCATCTGGCGTGTTGTACACGAGAGCCTCCCTCCTTCGAATTAACCTACAAGTAGTCTCAAATAAATAACTGAATTTTTTTACCATGGCATTTAACCACTAAAACAACACACAAAGCATACTCGTTTCATCTACACAAAAATAAGGAAATTGACCTGTTGAAGAGGGCTGATTTGCCCACATTTGGGCGGCCAACAAGAATGACAGTTGGAAGCAAATTAATGTCAATTTTTGCTAAGTCAACCAGTTTTCCATGCACAACCTTTTCTTTGCTGGCAATACGAGCATCACTAGAATCTAAATTAGTTTGCTCCAAATCACTACATATTACATTATCATTTTGTGCTACTGAACAAAATGCCTGAGGAAGCTGGTATCTTGCAATTAACTGATAAAAGCTCCAGCATGGAGGGACAACTCTACTGTCACTTATAACACTTGAATTATTAAACTGCAATCCTGTGAAAGTAGCAAATGTTTGATGAGTTCAAAATTGGCCCACTGTTCTTAGAAATCTACAAGTCATAAACTCAAAAGTTATGATTAAATGTATGCAAAAGAATTGATGGTGTTTTAAAATGCTTACTTAATGAAGCCTTGAAATGAGCACACAGTGTCAATGACTCCCTACGCAATGTTGAGATAGAGCAGTTCACTTCGTTTGATAGTGAATATCCAGTTCTACTTTTATATAAGATTCCTGAAGCAGAATGCCTCTTTTGGGCTGAAAGGTATCGAATCCACAGGTGAGACATGCAGAAGAGGTACCAAAACCAACCAGCAACACACTTTGTTTTGAAATGCCGTATGCCAACTGCAATGAAAATGACAAATTGAAAAAAAAAATGCACAGAGGTAATGGTTGAGGAATTTTATCAAACAGTTGGTGCTCAAGTAAATGACCCAATCATCAGAAACTAATAATAAAATAAAACCTTGCTAAAAACATGGTACCACGTATTCTCCTCGTTGAGAGAGAAGACTCACCTTCAACATCACTGCAATAATAGGCATTTAAGAAGTATGAAAATTGGAGCTATCGTCATCATCTTGAATTTAAGGAGAATGACAAGGAGGTTAGATTACGACAACAGGTTTTTGTATCTTAAATTGTCGGCATTTTTTTTTCTTCTGTTTTGGTTATTAATGGAGAAAGGATTGAGAATCAATGATAATGGCAACGATTGTGTTAATTGTTAGAATTTAGGAATGGAAAATTGGAGCATTTGGTTTCAATTTGGTCGTTTCAGTTTATAGGTTTGGTGCAAAGTGGAAGGGGAAGATTATGGATTTCAGGTCAGGCGCAGGGTTTAAGCATAAACCCCTAGTCCCTTACCGTATGCTGCTCTGGCAATATGGCAAAACGAAGTCGTATTCTCTCTCTTCTTTTTTTTGTTTTAGTTTTGGGATACTTTGGAAATCATTAGAGAAAATTTTATTGCATGCGAGTATCTAAATTTTCAATTTTTTTGCAAGCCACAATCAGGCCTAAATGCAAAACCCAACCTAATTGCCTGATGTGGAGTGACACGTCATCAAGCCCAACCGACTCAACTAGTTACATAGGAGCCACGTCACCAGCTAATGAACACATCAAGGTGAATTACAATAATGATGATTAAATTTTACACTTGATTTCAATAATATCACAAACTTCAATTTGTCATTTTTTAATTATTAAACTTTAAATTTTGTTTCAATAGAAAATTACTCAATAAAATCCAATGATCGGAATAGTAACATAATAAATTAATATGGAATCCACCCACTAAAAAAACACACTTATTTTTATTTTTATTTAATTTCAGTGTGACACATTTACTAATTAAATTAGTGAGTTTATCCTAAATTAAATTAATATAATATAATACATTTTTTTAAATGAAATATTATATTTTTAGCATCATATTAATATTCTAATCATCGAATTTTGGTAGATAACTTGCCATTGAAACAAAAATTAAAGTTTAATAACTAAAAAATAACAAATTGAAATTATATGATCCTACTAAAACTATGTACAAAGTTTGTTGACTACTAATATAATTTACCCGGCCACGTCACCAGCTAAACTCAATTGGGTTTGATGATGTGTCACTTCACGGCAAACAATAAGTCAGATTGAATTTTAGTATGGTTTCAACTAGTGATCACTGATTGCAAAAAAAAAAAAAAAAAAAATAGAAGTTTAGATACTCATTTACAAGAAAATTTTTTTTAGTAATCACAATGAAAAAATACCAAAATTTAGTGTTTTTTTGATATCATTTACCCGCACACAACTGGTCCAGACACTAGCTATTCCAAATGGCCAGAATGCATTCCATCAGTCCCTTTTTTTTATTTAATTTATCTCAAGCTTTTCCAAACTTCCTCTGCCCTCGTCTGCACTTTCTACTATAACACTTCAAAAGGCAACGTAATTATGATAATTTAACCAAGTCGCACTTTTGCCAGCATTTGGTCATCAGCCTGCAATGCAGGAGACCTCATGCACTAGGATACCCCTATTGCCCAGAGTCTACTCTGAGCTACAATCAAGCAATCTCTTAGAAAAAAAAAAGGAAAGAAATGAAATCAAGAAAATCCAGGGACAATTAAGTTGGAAATTTTCATCCAAGTGAAAATATTTTACCTTTACTTTCAATCAGATCCACTTGTCAATATTGCAGAAGAAGTGTTGAATCTTCCTCTTGGAGTATGGCCACTGGTTCAGTTTTAAATGGCATGGATATGGTGTAGTTGAGATGGTAATTTACAAGCATTGAACCAAAAATGTTGAATTTTTATTGAGCTTCTGCATCTAAGTTTAAACTCTAGCCCTCTTGCCACTGCAACCTGGACACTGTATTGCTTGTTATGCTCAGCCTTTGCAGGTGTAATCTTCACGCATTTGCCATGGAACCATCTCTCACATACATCGCAGTAAATCCAGAATTCATCAGTGCCATAGCTTTCACCGCAGGCCCCACAAGTAGCACCTTGTTCATCATCCTCCTCTTCCTCTTCCCCACTTTCTTCATCTTCCTTGGGTGGTGGAGACATCTTTACTGCCTTGGTCTGAGAATGAAATTCTCATTTTGATTTGAATGTTAAGTTTATGCTGCTGAAGTGGGAATCCTAAATGGACCAATTTTTGTATGGTACTTGGTTAAATTCGACCCAGCACGCGCCTTCCTTACTATGAATATAATAGAATATCGCAAATCCTTCATATAGCACCAAAAAATTAATAACAGAAAGAAAACAGGAGTGGAAAGAGAAGTCTGGCATTAGAACGAGGCAGCTATTGTCTCTAAAACACAATTCCCCCATTGATGACAAGTTCAATGAAATCTCAGGGGCATAACTAACTATGCAGTCAAAAGCAACTTTTATATGAATGAGATGCAGTTGAAATGCACCATGCTAAATAGCAACTGCCAAATGATTAGCTAAGGAACATAAAGTGGTCTTCAGACTATATGTCTCAATGGAATTGTCCAAGTGCACATGAATGCATGCAAAAGTTGCAGCATGTCTCATTCAAATTTTATCAACAGCCTTGACACACAAGTACGAGAACTTGAATGGAAGTATCAGACTATCAAATATAATGTGTGAGAATATAAATGTCCTGAAAAAATGGGCTGCTTAAAGTTGCAGTCAATAAAGGAAACTGTGTTCTATTAGTTAGATTGTAGCATGTCCTCACTAAAATTACTTGAAATGCTACACAGTGGGTCTTCAACTAAATGCTCCTACATTGTTTTTCAGAAAGTAATTTATGAAAAGGAAAAATAAAGTAAATGCCGTATAGATTTCTAATCTCACAATAACATGCTTCAGTGGTGCAATCATGCACTTGACTACTAACCTAATGGTTTGAGGAAAACGAAAAAAAAAAAAAAGACCATTCCTTTTATTCAATTAGAAGACAGATGCAGCTTTCATTTAACTTATAAAAGCTCCCAAGAAGTCCATACACCAATTGGTTAGAAAATGCTAAAAAAACCCATTTCAAAAGGACAATAATAACAATAGTAGCACCAACAATAACAAAAACAAAATACATGTTACGATGAAAGCCAATTGTTATAACAATGAGGAGTAACGGTCTACATGCAACCTCAAAAGGTAGAAAAGGGGAAAAAAGGAACAAAAGAAAATCTTAAACCTCATTTAACAAGTTTTAAATAAACAAAGTATGAATCCTTTTTTTATGAAGATCATCCTTCTAAAGCATCGTATTTTAAATTTATAATGATTCCCATCCAAATTATCAACTTCTGAACAAAAGCTCTCCTGAGCATAAGGAATACTGAATTGTATACAAAATCTTAAAGAAGAAGAAGAAGAAGAAATATATTGGAAAAGAACAACAGTACAACATGAGGACACCTCCCAAACACATATACAAAACACAAGGAACAGACGAACAAAGTACCACCCTCTAATTAAGTCGGATAAAACTTAAAAGGATAAACCCCCAAAAGATTTGGAAGAATAAGCCCACATGGAAGCAAATATTGAATCATATTATAAAATCAATGCATAACAAATAAGAGCTACATAATCTTAGTCGTAGAAATCTACAAAGCAACAGCCATAGCTACCAGAAATAAAAATGATAGAGCTCTAATATTTAATTAGAAAAGACAACTGACCCAAAAACGTATTAGCAAACGCCCAAAACACAAAGAAAACATTACAAGAAACACAATTTTGAGGAAACAAATAGATGCATGCACAATCATCAAGTCTCAACAGAGACATTTCTGCATACAAACATTCACACTTGTATGTGAGCAAGTATTTATATTTCAAGGTATCCCTGCAATGTCAATAGTGAAGCATGTCAAAGTGAAAATAGTGTACCTTCACTTAATGAGAAGAATAAGTTTGTTAAATGAATTATTAAGAGGAACACAATGGTAAATTTGGATATTACGATGGAGAGATATAGCAGTAATCTTGAACAGAAAGAAATTCAAGCTTTTATCTTTGCTCAATGAAATCAAAGAGAATAGTAGGAACTACTTACACTCTGGATGGAAGCCTATTGCTGATCACATTCAAAGAAGGCTCACAGAGATAACAGTAGATCTATAAAGTATGAAGGGTATTAGTGAAGGCCTCAAGGGACGAGGATGGCAGACCACACAGTAGCTCAAATTCCTAGCAAAAAGGATGAAAATAACAATGGTCTGCCAAGTCTTCACACTATTTTGTTCAGGTGCTTAATTCAATATCTCAGATCAATTATCGACACACCCCCTCCCTATTGTACAGTTCCCAGCTATTGATTATTGACAGAAAATAACTCTTTTCCGTCATGTCTTTATACTATTTCATGTGGGAACTTTCCTAGTTAAACGTCTTAGATCAATTGTCCTATTCTAGGGTTTCAAACTACTGATTTCTGAACATTATAACCTCATACCACCTAGCGTCTGTGTGCTTCTAAGAGGTGGCTGCATGTGCTTGACATATTCCTACTAATGCAGGCCCTGTCCTAGAACCTGAACATCACATCTTTAATAAATAAGATGCATTCATAGGTGTGTATAAAGATTTTTACATATTTGTGTCCAAGAGATAAAATTTAAAAAAAAAAAAACACAGGTAACTTGAAATTGTATTTCACATAAATATTAGAGAGGTTTCATGGATTCAACTGAACATTATTGTTAACATACCCCAGAACAGCTACTGCATTCATTACATAATATAGTGAATCAAGTTTTGGCACCATTGCCTTCAACATCATGGCAATAAAGAGCCATTGCATTATACAAAAGACTGAGCATTATAGTCAGTAAATACTAATTGAACCTTACCCTAGAAGGAGAACAAAATCACATCAATACCTGACCTAACAAAAAACATCCAATACTTGAGCAACAAGTCTAAGAACTAAAGAAGCACAGAAAAGAGGTTGAAAAGAAAGAAGCACCAAAATGCCTTGAATGAAATATATAGCAGATAACCCGCAGAATTAGAAGCCTGGTCACCTTCTTCAATCATCCATTAAGTTTTAACGTGTGAAAGCACCAATTCCTCAACATCTGCATTCTCATATCATGAAAATTGAATTAGTAAATAAATATTATATCAGACAGGAAATGAAACAAAAAGAAATCAGAAATTACCAATTCTCCAATAAAAAGATAATAGTTTCGTAATTCAGTGGCCAAATTTAACAATCCCATATGATAAAGAGTGGATTTTGTGCATCTGATTATGCATCAAGGGCATATTCAAGTTTTGAGAGCAACCAATTCATTCAAAAAATGCTGGTAGGAAAGGACCATCCTCAAATTTTCTCATGTGAGACCACTTATAATGGCTGTAACTGGCTAATGGACTTAATTCAGTCAGAAACATCTCCAAAAGACAACATGTGGATTTGATCCATTTAAATGTATATGTTTCAATGATCATTCTAGCTTAAAACTTCAGGTGCAGATTTTGGGAATATAATAAGTTTTCCCACCTTATTAGGAGTATGCGCATAGAAAAGAAAACCACATATACACATATATATAATACTACAACTGGATCAGAGACTAGCTATTCCAAATGGCCAGAATGTATTCCATCAATCCCTTTTATTTTATTTAATTTATCACTAGTTTTTCCAAACTTCCTCTTTCCTCTTCCGCACATTCTACTATAACAATTCAAAAGGCATAAAAACACAACATAATTATGAAAATTTAACCAAGTCATGCTTTTGCCAGCATTTGGTCGTAAGCCTGCAAGGCAGGAGACCTCATGCACTGAGATACCCCTATTACCCAGAATCTGCCCTGAGCTACAAGCAAGCAATCTCTAAAAAAATAATAATAATAGGAAAAAAAAGGGAAAGAATCGAAATCAAGAAAATCCAGCGACAGTGAAGTTGGAAATTTTTCATCCAAGTGAAAATATTTTACCTTTACTTTCAAATCAGATCTGCTTTTCAATACTGCAGAAAAAGTGCCGCATCTTCCTCTTGGAATATGGCCACTGGTTCAGTTTTAAATGGCATAGTTATGGTATAGTTGAGCTGGTAATTTACAAGCATTGACCCAAAAATGTTGAATTTCAGAGCACTATCATAAGCTGCTTCTGCATCAGAACACTTCTTGAAAACAACTCTGGCACGGTTAGTAAACTTATCTACTTCTGTCTCTGATTCTTTTAATGGCCCAAAGTGCCTGAACATCTTACTGAGGCTTGTTTCTGAAGGAACAGAATCCACCACAGGAAAATGCATTATAAGTTCTGCTGGTGCCTTCTCATCTACATAACCAGCTGGTTTCTTTGTTGATTGACCATAATTGCCATCAGAATACCGCTTTCTAGAGTTTGACTTACTAACAGGCTTATCCAGGTCCACAGGCACAAAAAGATTATCCAACTTTCTACTTTGACGTGTTGGTTGCTCTTCAGAACCATTTTGAATAACCCGGTCTCTCCAATAAGTGTCACTCATATCCTCAAATTCGAATGTCCCAGGAGAACCACCAATTGAATGTCTCCTTTTACCACCTACTTTATCGTGTTGTTCCATAATCACTGAGTTCCTGAAATCAGAGAAAAAACTAATAATGATTGTCAAGAAATTATATCCTTTCAAGGGATCTTCTGCTGCCAAGTGAAGCTGTGATAGCAATTCATCTAGTGAAGAGTATTCCGTTGGAACAACCATTCTCCTCGTCTCAGCATCCTCGGAATGGTGGAAAGAAACATCAAATTCACCCCCAACAAGCCCATCATTGCTTCCATCTTGCTTCTGGTTATTAGCCTTCAGAATAGACAGAGACCCAGTCATCTGGCTGGCAACTCTTCGGATGCATTCACCAATCTTGAAGGAAGGCTTAGCAAGAGGAGGTGCAGCCAATGAGACTTTTGCAAGAGAAATGGTTTTCCTCCCTTCTAGCATAGAAGAGTCATCAGCAAAGGAATCGGAGCCCTTTCGCTTCTTCCCAAAAGATGGTGAAACAAATTTATTGTTAGCATTGCTATCAAGATCAATTTCATCATCTACAGAGTCCCATGAGTCACCCATTAATTCAGACATGCATTTTTCTTTCTTCCTAGGATAGATAGTATCCTTCAAATTATGTTTACGTTTGTGGTAAGAGCTTCTTTGAGTTGGTAAAGTCTCTTGACCTGATGAAATTTGTCCATCATCCTCAGAAACAGGAGATTTTTGTACAATCACTTCATCTTCAAAGTGTGAAGTTTCTGCATTCTCTAACAACCCTCCACAAAATTGGAATTTAGGCAGCTGAGAATAACCTTTTAAACGATAAAAGGCCAGCAACTGGGACTTGGCAATGACAAGCTCCAGTTGATCAGCCCCACCAGCTGGAGATAGCGCTAATGCTTTCATATACTCCACTAATTTACCAGGTTCAAATAAATGAGCAAGCAAGGATTTGTCCACACTAACTCTTACAATTGATTCCTGTTGTATTCCAGTGTTTTCTACCATCTGAATTTTGATTTTATCATAGATGTCCTCCGATATGCATGAGCAAGCCAGCCCAAACTCTGCACGTCTCGAAACTTCTTCCAAAGCACAATTAACAGCATTCTGGAATGTTTCCGAATTGCTCTGCTTCTTAGCCTCGGAAAAATGTGACCTGAAAGGCTTTAGCAGAGATGCCTCATTCCATGCAAATGTTCGATCTCCAAAATATGCTACCAAAAAGCAGTCCTTTTTATGATACTTCATTGCTTTCTCAGAGGCATATGAGGGGTCAAATATCTGCCCAGGCCACCAAGGATGGCTCCTCACTTTACCCCATACCAAATCAGATACAGTAAATTCACCATCATCATCCAGTGGTAGCTGATAACTAGCTTGATGTGCTTTTACTGTGCTTCCAGGATTTAGAGTTGCTTGTTTAGCAGATTTCTCTTCAGTGATTTTTGGCTGTTTAGAGTTGGTATCTTGTTCTTCAGCTTCCATTTCTTGCCCTTCTTGCAAACCAACCAGTTCAAAATTATCAACACGTTCTTCAACTGCTATTTCATTTCCCACATTAGATTCAATCTCAGAAACATCACGATCTGCACTCTCATTCAAACCTTCCTCAACCTTCATATCTTGTTCTTCAGCTTCCCCTTCTTGCCCTTCTTGCAAACCAACCAGTTCGAAATTAACAACACATTCTTCAACTGCAATTTCATTTCCCACATTAGATTCAATCTCAGAAACATCACGATCTGCACTCTCATTCAAACCTTCCTCAACCTTCATATCTTGTTCTTCAGCTTCC